>SJYC01103453.1:0-92563 GCA_006408675.1 Madoqua kirkii
ACTGTCCCCAGCTCTCTGTGGACTCCCCGTGGCTTTTGGCACATGTTCCCGGCCCTGGGAAGATGCAGGGAGAAACCCTGGATGGGGAGGGGGCCGTGAGCAGAAGGCTCCACCCACCTCCAAGCATCTCTCCCTATTTCCAGTGCCCCCGTGCACATTCAGTCTTCTCTGGACTGAGTGAGCTGTGGGCCTACGCAGTCCTTTCAGCCCGTGTCCCCTGCTGGATGGGAAAGGAAAAAAACCCTGTGGTTGTTCAGAGCTCAGGGAAGCCCCTTATGGAGAGTGTGAAGTCAGCCCGCGCTTCCCAGGAAGCGTGTCCCCTGTGGTCCTGGCCCCTGGCCAGTGGAAGCTGAATCCACTGGGGAAGCCCCGAGCTTGGAGCAGACTTTCTGGTGGCCAGTTTCACTTGGCCAGACCTGCTTTTCCTGTTTGGTTTGTTGCTATGGGCAACAAGCTTGACAAGTATCTCCCCTCCCATCCATCTTGGCAGCAGTGTTGGCAGCTTATTTTAAGAAAAAAGAAGGGGGAAAAACCTTTAAGAATCTTTACCCCTTTATGCCTCGATTTTGGGGAGAAGGTGTTCTTAGCTGCCCCAGCAGCTGGTGGACCCCCCGAGCCAGAATGTCAAATGAGAACAGCTGACCTGGGGCCCAATGCAGGAGGCCAGGCTTCTGGGCAGGGAGGGGGTGAGAGGCAGACACTACCTGGAGAGCCTGGGTCACGGTCCCCACGAGTCGCATCAAAGAAGCTCCTTCAGCCCGTCAACTCTACCACGCTGAGGTCTGCGCACCAGCAGCTGGCCTGTGACCCGTGGCTCTCAGGCCACAAGGGACAAGGCACTTCTGCAGCTCATGAAGTCGCCAAGCGTGCCTGCTTTGTTCAGCTGATGACCTCAGAACGAGACCTTCTTGATGTCGGTGGTGTGTGTTGATTTGCATCTAGCCCATGGGGGTCAGGCACTCAGTCATAGGGACTAGACCGCCCAGAAGCCCTTCTAGCCCTTTAGAGTCACTAGACTCTGGCTGGGCACGTGGTGGACAAGTCTGACCTGAAGTCACACCCTGGGATGGCAGCACGTCATCCTTGGCCCCCAGGGCTGCCTAGTGAGAGCGCTGGGGTGCCCGGTGTGGAGGGCAGACCTCTGCCCGGCACCCACTTGCGTGCTTTCCCACCTCCAGCCCCACCTTCAGTCCACCTCACCTGGCAGATCTAAGCCCCAGGAGGCCCTGAGCCCCCGTCTCCCCCGGGGTTTCGCTGGGCTAGACCTCCCCCACCCCTAGATGGTCTGGAGGACCCTCCTGGAGGCTTGGCTTGTAGGGATGGGACTGGTTACCAGGGCAACAGGAGCTGAATTATGAGCTCTGCAACCTGCTTCACTGCCCCGGGTCCTGGGGCACCAGGCACTGCGAGGCCTGCAGAACAGAGCCGTCCTTCCCTGCGGGCACCCTCCAGAGAGCCCCATGGGAGGTGATGTCCTTGCCGGGCCCGGGGCTGCCCTGAGGAGCCACAGAGCCGCAGTGGCTATCTTCCGTCCGAGGTGGACCTCCGGCCCTTCTGCAGGTGAGACGCGCTTTGTGGTTCCGTCCCCAGGGTCGTGTTTTGTGCTCTCCTTTCTGGATCAGGGCTGGTAAACCGCCTGGTCCCGCATAACCCTTCAGGCTGAGCCCCCGGGCTCTGCTGAGTGATGCGGTTAAGCAGTCAGATGCCTGCCACCGTCTCCTGTCCCCTTTCAGAAGCTGCTCTGGGCCTCCTGCCACGCCGGTGACACGCCGATGATCAACTTTGACTTCCATCAGTTTGCCAAAGGCGGGAAGCTCGAGAAATTGGAGAACCTCCTGCGGCCCCACTTGAAGCTGCACTGGGATGAGTTTGACGTGTTCACCAGGGGCGAGAATGTAAGTCCACGGTGAGTCTCACCTGTGTCCTGTCCTCCCGCTGGATGGCTGGCCAAAGGGCAGGCGACTCCCGGGAACGCACCTCCCAACCCTTGCTACCCCTGCTTCAGCCGGTGGGCAGACCTGTGGCGTGTCCTGTTGGGGAACCTCCACTGGGGTTTCCGTGGAAAAGACAGAGCCGGGCAGGCAGCTTAGGACCCGCTCGTCTGCGTCATGCCGGTGACTCTGGGCTGCAGGGGTGGGCTACCAGGCAGGAGGTGAGGCGTTCTCTCTTGATGAGTTTCCTTGGGGGCCTGCAGTCCCACAGGCTTCTTCCAACACAGCTTGTAACTCATATCCGTCGGTTTCCTAAGTTTTCAGAAAGGCACTTTGCGGATGAACTGTCTCGACTGCTTGGACCGAACCAACGCGGTGCAAAGCTTCATCGCCCTCGAGGTCTGCTCTCAGGCCATCTGTATCCTGTCCTGGGCCGTCGGGGGGATGGGCTGGGCTCAGCACCCTCGTGGGCTCTTGTGGTCACAGTGGGGAGGGGACAGCCACGTGCCTGGCATCTAGAGAGGGATCTCCCGGAGGCATTAGGTGGCTAGAGGCGTGATGGGCCTTTCACACACTCTTTGGAAGGCACCCCAGACACGGTGGCCCACAGGTGCCACCTGGAGGAAAGACAGGCTGTAGCGATTGCTGTGGACCTTCCCGTGGACAAAGGCGGAGTGAGGCTGCCTGCGGTGAGGCTGGGTTTGCAGCCTGCTCCCCAGTGCCCTCGCCTGGCTCCCTGCTGGGAGGAGGCGTGGGGTCAGTGCTCCTCGCCATCCAGCCTTGGCTGTCCTGCTTGCTGGGGGTGTTGGGGGAGGGCTGGGTAGTGTAGATGAAGTCGAGTGGGCCGTGACGGGAAGCCCCATCCTCCGCTGCAAGGGGGCCCTGTCCTCTGAGAGCGCAGAGTCCGCCCCGCAGTCACTGAGTAGGAGCTCACGGGGTGGCGCCTGGTGGTGTCCCCTGGGCAGCTTCCAGGGGCCATATCGGTGACCGCTGGCCCCTCTGGCTCTCCCAGGTCCTCCATCTGCAGCTTGAGACCTCGGGCTGAACTCAAGGCCCATCGCTGACCGCTTTGTGGAGTCCTTCAAGGCCATGTGGTCTCTGAACGGGCACAGCCTGAGCAAGATGTTCACGGGCAGCCGGGCCCTGGAGGGGAAGGCCAAGGTAGGGCCAGGCCCCCGGGGGCAGCGGGTGGGCAGATGGGCAGGGGCCCACACGGGCCCCTCTCACGGCTGTCTGTCTGTCGTCCGGCTGGCGGCAGGTGGGCAAGCTGAAGGACGGGGCCCGGTCCGTGTCTCGCACAATCCAGTCCAACTTCTTCGACGGGGTGAAGCAGGAGGCCATCAAGCTGTTCCTGGTTGGGGACATCTACAGCGAGGAGTCTGCGGACAAGGGGAGGATGCTGCTGGACAACCCGGCCCTGCTGGGTGAGGGGCTCCCGCTTGCCTGGACCTGGGTAGGGGGGGTGTCCGGCTGCCCTGCCATCCAGAGGGCATGTGGTGGATCCAGCCAACCTGCCCACCCTCACATAATCCTAGATGGCACGTGGCAGGCAGGCCCTGAGCAAGCTACTGTGCTCAGAAGCTGCCCCTTGACTCTAGCTTGGCCCGTCTCACGGTCTGACCAGCTAGTCTAAGCCGCCAGCTGCCCTGTTTCGTGTGAGATGCTCAGCCAGGTGCAGCTGCAAGAGGCGACTGAGGAGAGGCCCAGGAGAGTGCAGTCGTTTCCCTCGCAGTCCTGGAGATGCCGCGTGAGGCCACGTAGAGAGCCCCAGGGTGGTCAGGAGGCAGAAGGGCGCTTAAGCCATGGTTACTATTGGAGTTTTCACAGGGAAGGCTGGGTGGGGTAGACAGCGTGGCACTGGCTGGCTGGAATAACTGTGGAGCTTTGGGCTACAGCTGTGGGCTCCAGGTGGGTGGTTGCTCAGTTGTGTCTGACTCTGCAGCCCCATGGACTGCAGCCCACCAGGCTTCCCTGTCCTTCACTGTCTCTCAGAGCCCGCTCAAACTCATGTCCATTGAGTTGGTGATGCCATCCAACCACTAGGCCCAGGAGAGTGCAGTCGTTTCCCTCGCAGTCCTGGAGATGCCGCGTGAGGCCACGTAGAGAGCCCCAGGGTGGTCAGGAGGCAGAAGGGCGCTTAAGCCATGGTTACTATTGGAGTTTTCACAGGGAAGGCTGGGTGGGGTAGACAGCGTGGCACTGGCTGGCTGGAATAACTGTGGAGCTTTGGGCTACAGCTGTGGGCTCCAGGTGGGTGGTTGCTCAGTTGTGTCTGACTCTGCAGCCCCATGGACTGCAGCCCACCAGGCTTCCCTGTCCTTCACTGTCTCCCAGAGCCCGCTCAAACTCATGTCCATTGAGTTGGTGATGCCATCCAACCACCTCATCCTCTGTTGCCCCCTTCTTCTCCTGCCCTCCGTCTTTCCCAGCATCAGGGTCTTCTCCAATGTGTCGGCTCTTTGCATCAGGTGGCTTAAGCATTGGAGCTTCAGCTTCAGCATCAGTCCTTCCAGTGAACATTCAGGGTGGATTTCCTTTAGGGTGGACTGGTTTGATCTTGCTGGGAGGACGTCGCCTCCACGGAGTGGGGGCCGGAGAGAGGAGGCACAGCTCTGGACTGGTTGTATGTGTGGAACAGGCTCTGGCTCACTCTGAGAACTGGCTTAACCCCAGGAGGCACAGGCCCTCCGCACCCTGAAGGTGGAGCTCCACAATATACAGAAGATAAAATTGTTTACACGATACCAGCTGTCACTCTGGTTCCCGGGAGCCTGTTCTCCTGGGCTCACGGAAGCACTCATGCTCCTCCTTTGTTAGTTTGGACCGTTTTCTAAACTGAGAGGCTGGGAGAGATAGAGTGGGCTCCACAGGAGCTGATGTCTTTGAATATTAACTTACTCCAGGAATCTTTCTCAGCTAGAAAGACTTCTGGATCCCACCACCACATGTCATTTGTAGGGGTTCTCCCCTGAGGGTAACCTATTTCTGTTACGACCCGGGACCCTAGAAATCTTGCAGTAGGTAGGCTGCCTTCCACCCTTAGGGACAGGACTGTCATGGGTCCTCAATAGCTAGAGGTTTCTTTTCTTTTTTTTTTCAATTAGTTATACTTGACATATTAGTTTCAGGTGTATAACATAATGATTCGCTGTTTGTATGTGTTGCAGAATCAGTTCAGTTCAGTTGCTCAGCCATGTCCGACTCTTTGCAACCCCATGAATTGCAGCACGCCAGGCCTCCCTGTCCGTCACCAACTCTTGGAGTTTACCCAGACCCATGTGCATTGAGTCGGTGATGCCATCCCAGCATCTCATCCTCTGTCGTCCCCTTCTCCTCCTGCCCCCAATCCCTCCCAGCATCAGGGTTTTTTCAAATAAGTCAGCACTTCACATCAGGTGGCCAAAGTACTGAAGTTTCAGCTTCAACATCAGTTCTTCCAATGAACACCCTGGACTGATTTCCTTTAGGATGGACTGGTCGGATCTCCTTGCAGTCCAAGGGACTCTCAAGAGTCTTCTCCAACAACCACGGTTCAAAAGCATCAGTCCTTCAGTGCTCAGCATTCTTTATAGTCCAACTCTCACATCCATACATGACCGCTGGAAAAACCATAGCCTTGACTAGACAGACCTTTGTGGACAAAGTACTGTCTCTGTTTTTTAACATGCTGTCTAGGTTGGTCATCACCACAATAATTCTACTTCACATCCATCACCACACATAGTTAGAAAAGTTTTTTTTTCTCCTTGTGATGAGAATGTTTAAGATCTACTCTCAGCTCCTTTGGAATGTTAATACAATGTTGTTAGCTACAGTCGTCACTCTGTACATCACATCCCTAGGCTGCTGCTTTTATAGCTAGAAGTTTGTACCTTTTGACCACCTTGATCCACTTACCTCCACCCCAGCCTCTGGCAACTGTTCTCTGCATCTGTGACTTCATTTTTTCTTAAGGTTTGTATACGGGGATGTGTTGAAGATTCCACATAACAGTGCATTGGGAGTTTCTTTGGGAAATTTTTAATGGCCTCTTAGTTCCTAGAGCTTCCCTGGTTGCAGACGTAAAGAATCTGCTTGCTATGCAAGAATCCCCTGCATAGGTTCGATCCCTGGGTCAAGAAGATCCTCTGGAGAAGGGTATGGCGACCCACTCCAGTATTCTTGCCTGGAGAATCCGTGGACAGAGCAGCCCAACAGGCTATAGTCCATGGGGTCACAAAGAGTGGAACACGACTGAACGACGAACAGTTTCACCCTCCCCTAGAGCAGGGGTCTGCAACCTCCGGGATCTAATGCCTGATGATATGCGGTGGAGCTGATCTAACAATAATAAAGTGGACAATAAATGTGATGCACTTGAGTCATCCTGAAGCCACCCCACCGTACCCCCACCCTGGTCCATGGAAACACTATCTTCCACAAAAACCAGTCCCTGATGCCAAAAAGGTTGGGGACCACTTCCCTAGAGCCAGTGAACATTATAGGGTTCGTGGAAAAGAAGAGGAAACCTCGCAGTTTTCCTTATGAAGGTGTATAACTCTGGTCTTAGAAATTTTTGGAGTTTTTGAAAAATTGGTTTGCCCGTGCTGAAAATGGCTTACACCCCTTTTCTGCTTTTATTCCTCCATTGCTGGGGAAATTCCTGTTTGGCTTCTGATAGCCAGGGTTATGTTTGTGTCAACCCTGGAGACAAGGCCACCTCAGGACAAGTGGGAAGAAGCTCTGAGAAGTACAGTGCATCTCATTTCATAGCAGAGTGTACGTGATGGAGGTTTGGGTTAAGTGCCCGGTTTAAAAAATGGAATATATTTTGGCCACCTAGAGGACGGATCTGGTTCAGAGTAATGATTTTTTTGAAGGCTTGCGTCTGGGGTGCCACAAACCACTGCTGGCGCTTGGACTGGAGCGTGGGGAATGCAAAGTGGGTGTCAGAGCTGTAGTTCGTGCGGGAAGTTGCAGGGCGCCCGTTGATAAAACTCCCGTGGGATCGTGGCGTGACCGTGGGGGATGCGCATCCCTGTGATCTGACGTCACAGCCCGTGTGGCCCTGCTGGGGGAAGGGTGTGGAGGGGACCTTGCGGCAGAAGGGCCACGGGTGCTCTGCTCGTGGTGGGCTTCGGCCTCATCCTCATAAGACACGGCCGCTGGTCAGAGCAGCCTGTGGATGGCCTTGACATCCCTCTCCGGCAGCAGGCCTGGCTGGGTTTCTGGGGTGTGGGGGAAATGCATGAGGTTTGGGATGCAGACAGACTTGCCTTTTCTGTGCCACCCGATAGTGACTCCCAAGATCCTGAACGCCATGTCGGAGCGCCAGTCGGAGTTCACGAATTTCAAGCCGGTGCGCGTGGCTGTGGGCACCTGGAACGTGAACGGTGGGAAGCAGTTCAGGAGTAACCTGCTGGGCACGGCCGAACTGGCCGACTGGCTGCTGGACGTGCCCTCGCTGTGCCAAGTCACCGGACCCCCAGGTGAGTGCAGCCAGGTCAGGGTACGGGTGTAGACCCTCCTCGCTGCGGGCCTCGCCCACAGGTGGGAAGTTAGGTGTTTGGCCTTCTCGCTCCTCAGAACGTTTAGCAAACGCTGTGGTCTGACTTTCCAGAAGATGTCCAGCAAGCTACATAGTGGCACCTTTTCTTTCCCAAGTGTTTGGAAGGGTTACCCAAGCGGCGAATCTCCCTTTTCTCTTCACATGTATATTTTGCACTTTTTCGATTTTGATGACCAGAACCTTCGGGCTGTAAGAAGTGAGAGAGATGCCGGACTGGGCCCATGCCCTGACCCAGGACACACACCCCTGCCTTTTCTCAGACTCCCCATGTTGACCCGTGTTTGCTTCAGCAGTCACGAAGAAGTTGTGTTCCCTTTTAAGAATAAAATAATTACGAGCTTGGACACCTCACCTTTTATCCTATGTCACGCAGGATAATATTTAATGGCCTCAGAGGTCAGGATCCAAACGTGCTTTTTCTCTGAGAGTCAGCCGTGTATCTAGGCCTTTGGCTTTTCTCCTGCTCGTCTGGGTTCTGGAAAGCCTCGTGGGCCGGTTCCCTGCCTGCCATGTGCAGTGCTGGGGGGTGTGCGGGGGGCTGCACTAATGTACCTTGAAGACGATCAGAGCCCAGAGCCCCGTTTCCGCTGTCTGTGCCCTGTCTGCAGGGGGCAGGGGCCAGGGTACCGTAAGGACATGGCTCAGATTCACGGGGATGGCTTAGGGCCCGTCGAGGGGGATGCGGCAGGTGGCTACAGGACTTCTATTTACTGAAGGGTCCCCGTTCGAGGGAAGAAAGAGCTGAACAAAGACTTCATCAGAGCAGGTCCATTCCCTGACCCCTAGGACAGCCGTCCTCTGGGAGAGGACCACATTCAGACGTTAGCCCAGAGGGGCTGGTCCAGGGCCACGCAGGTTTGAGCCAGTGCCCCCCACCCCCCGGGAGCTTAGGCCCTACCAGGTTGGGGGGGGCAGGTCTGCTGGCATGAAAGTTATGAGTCCAGGCACTTTCCACGTGTCCTCTGACTTCACGACCCCCCTTCAGGGTGACCGGTAAACCGCCTCTTTTTGAAGAGCAAGCCACAGAGAGGTCAGCGATGCTCCGGGGATGCAGGCAGGGAAGGGCCGTGTGCACAGTGGGAGCTGGAGGGAGGTGGCATGTGCTCGCCTGTGGCCGGGAGGGCTTGCCCAGACCGCGGAGCTCTGGCCCTTGAGTCAGCCGCGCCGGCCCTGGTGGGTCTGACTTCCTCGTCTTCTGCTTGTTCTGCAGATGACAGCGGCAGCCCAGCTGACATGTTTGCCGTGGGGTTCGAAGAGATGGTGGAGCTGAGTGCGGGGAACATCGTCAACGCCAGGTGGGCAGCGGGGCCTGGGGTGTGGGGTCCTGAGCTGGGGTGCCACTAACCTGCGACCCTTGGTGCTGCCTGAGTTCCCAAAGTCCTCCCAAACATGCTCCTCCCTGTTCCTCTCTGCTGATCGAGGGAATAGAAGGAAGGGTGGAGGAGGCTCTGTGCTCCCAGAGCTGCCTGGCTGGGAGGGTTGAGTCACCAGCTGTCTGCAGTGTGTGTGAGCCCTGAGGACGTGGGCTGGGCTGGGCGGGGGCTGACTCACGTTTCCTGGGGAGAAATGGAGAGGTGTAAGAAACCCGTACAAAGGAAAGAAAACCGCTGGACTAACATTTGGTGTGAACTCAGCTGGACCCTTTCTTTCCTAGTCCACTGTAAGGCACCTTTTGAATGAATAATAAAACCTGGTTCTACGGAGGTCTCGTGGTAAAGAACCCACCTGCCAATGCAAGAGACCTAAGAAACTCTGATTTGATCCTTGGTCCAGAAGGAGTCCCCTGGAGGAGGAAATGGCAACACACTCCAGTATATTCTTGCCTGGAGAATCCCACAGACGGAGGAGTCTGTCGGGCTACATACAGTCTGTGGGGTCACAGAGTCGGACAAGACTGAAGTGACTTGGCACGCACACGTGGAGGTCTTGAGTAAGGGCCTGAGCTGGGTGTCAGGAGGCAGGGGTAGAGGTGATGTGCAGAACGCAACCAGCAACAGGCAGATAGTCCGCTGAGAGGACCAAGGCTCAGAGGGCCTGATGCAGGCGTGCAAGCGATACGATGTCAGTTTGGTAAAAAAGAACCAGCTCAGGGCTGGAGGAGTCTCCAGGCTGGAGGATCTCCAGGCGGGAGAGCCTGCATCCAGCTAACTGTGAACAGCATCATTGCTTTCTCTCCTCCAGTACCACCAACAGGAAGATGTGGGGTGAGCAGCTCCAGAAGGCCATCTCGCGCTCTCATCGGTACATTCTCTTGACTTCGGCGCAGCTGGTGGGCATCTGTCTTTACATCTTTGTGCGTCCGCAGCACATCCCCTTCATCAGGTAAGAACATTTCATTTACAGACATCTGGGGGAACCCAGGATTGTTTTATTCCCACTTCCTTCCCCCCACCCCTTCCTGCAGCAGGAATTAGGACCTGCCATTATTTTAGTCAAATGTAACACAACCCCCAGGGAAAAACCAGGCCGAATAGAATATTGTCTGGCATTTAAAAAGCCTCGATGGGAACTTCTAGCTCAGGAAGCTGGACCCTTTTAGGAGGAGCGTTTCACCATCGCCGTCAGCCAGGCTCAGTTGGGTGCAGGGAAGGGGTTCCTCGCTGCAGTGTTAGACAGGAAACCTCTGACCTAGAGCTGGGTAACTCATCAGGAAATGAGTTGTTGTCTCTGTTCAAAAGAATTCTACTTTTCAAAAGATGTGTGGGCAGAAACTCTCTACCGCTATCATTCCGTTACTCATTCTCCAAAATGACAGCTTTGTGAATGGCATGCGGGGAAAAGCCTTGGAACAGGATGTCTTTTAGGAAAGGGCGTGTGTGTGTGTGTGTGTGTGTGTGTGTGTGTGTATGTGTGTGTGTGCGCGCACATGCCTGCTTGTGTTTTAAGGTTGGGAGGAACTCCCCTTCTCCCTCAGCTGTCTCATAGCCTTCCCTTGCTCCCTGGTCTCACTCATGTTAGAATCCCCGCCAGTCTTTCTCTTTGCCGATACCTGGCATTGAGCTGGCCTGACCCCTGAACCCAATAGGGTCACACTGGTTGTGCATCTCCTCAGAGGTCGAGGACCACAGACTGCCCGGGGCAGCACATGGAGGGCAAAATGCTCTGTGTTCCTAATAATCTCTTCTGTGACCTTTGGGAAACTTTACTGTTCGTGTCCCCCGTGCTTGCTGTAACAGCCTGGCAGTGGAACCGCCTGGCAGTGGGTAAAGGTCGGTATGGTTAGAGTGAGGCTGCGGTTGGGGTCGGGATCAGAGATGGAACATGAGGAAGGGGTTCATGCCGAGGGGCTCCGGGTTTCCCAGGTGCCCGCTGAGGTCCCACCCCGGTGTCCTTGGCCCCGTGTCCCTCCAGCCTCGAGCTGGGTGAGCTCGCACCCTTGCTGGCAGGTTACCCCCATACCTTGTCTGTTGGGCGCCAGTCCCAGGGAGCAGGTGGAGGCTCCGTGGTCCTGTGGACCCGCGCACTCACTTGCGTGCATTGTAAGTCAGCATCTTAACACCAGCGGGCCACTGCTTGGAAGCCACCCCTCTCTACCAGTCCAGCACAGATAACTGGATGGCTCCTATTTCTTAAACATACATTGATTATCTGAGGGCCCCTCCTGTACTTTGCAGAAAAGCTGTGTAGGGTGAGGTGGCTGCTCTTGCTATAGCTGGGAGACTGGAAGCAGGGGGTGGGGGAAGTGATTCAATTCCAAGGTGCTTCGTGGGTGCTTATGTGAGCGACCTCGGACGGAGCTGGGACCACAGGATGCTCCCGTGTGCCCCAGGGGGCTGGCCCCTGGGCGAGGAAGGGGAGGGGTGACGTGGCGTGGATGGTGACGCAGGTCCCCGTGCGGCCTGGACCCGGGCAATGAGACCCTCTGCACGGATGGTGTGGGGGGTTCTCAGAGCCTTCAGCCCGTGATGCCACCAGGAGGCTCGTCTCTGTAGCAGAACAGCGTCTGCTTTTCCTTCAGAGCCACTGGGAAGACCGACCGCCCCCCACCGCCCACCGCCTGTGCATTCTCTGTTCCAGGGACGTGGCAATCGACACGGTGAAGACGGGCATGGGAGGGAAGGCGGGGAACAAGGGCGCTGTGGCATCCGCTTCCAGTTCCACAGCAGCAGCTTCTGCTTCGTCTGCTGCCACCTGACAGCCGGGCAGTCCCAGGTGAAGGAGCGGAATGAGGACTACAGGGAGATCACCCAGAAGCTGAGCTTCCCCATGGTGAGCAGGGCGGTGGGCTGTGGCTGGGTCCCTGCTCAGGTGGGGCATCCAGCCCAGGAGTGCTGGGTCCCCCAGTATCTCTGTACCTTTCTGAACACACTCATACACCCTGCCATGTTCTTATTGTAAGGCAACTGCGTGGAACTGAGAAGGAGAACCTATGTGCTCTGTCTTAAGTTGGTGAAGAACATTTGAATCCAAACCCAGTGTACGATTTGTTTTTCCTGAGACTCACACGCACCTTCTTGTGGTGGGTTGGAAAAGAATACCCGGTTTTGAAACCACTCTCAGTAGGTTTGGAAGCCCCTGGATCCTGGTCTGGTTTCTTCGTTGCCAATATCATGCGTCATGCCGCCCTCTAGCGGGGGTTCCGAAGTTTTCATTCTGAAGCCGAGGCATCTCTGCGAATTCAGATTTGAATGTTTTCCTTTCTATGTGGAGATGATGGTCTCACACACCTTCAGCTCCCTGCAGACACACCTGTTTCCCAGCAGTGAGAGTAGACTTCAGCCGTTCCTGTCACGGATTCTGTCTGAGACACGGCTGGGTCACAGAGCTCTTCTGTGTTAAGGCCAGATCCCTTAAAACTGACATCCTGTTCACTGGCCTGCACTCAAGGCAAGAATTCCTTAATTGCACGGATGGTGTGGGGGGTTCTCAGAGCCTTCAGCCCGTGATGCCACCAGGAGGCTCGTCTCTGTAGCAGAACAGCGTCTGCTTTTCCTTCAGAGCCACTGGGAAGACTGACCGCCCCCCACCGCCCACCGCCTGTGCATTCTCTGTTCCAGGGACGTGGCAATCGACACGGTGAAGACGGGCATGGGAGGGAAGGCGGGGAACAAGGGCGCTGTGGCCATCCGCTTCCAGTTCCACAGCAGCAGCTTCTGCTTCGTCTGCTGCCACCTGACAGCCGGGCAGTCCCAGGTGAAGGAGCGGAATGAGGACTACAGGGAGATCACCCAGAAGCTGAGCTTCCCCATGGTGAGCAGGGCGGTGGGCTGTGGCTGGGTCCCTGCTCAGGTGGGGCATCCAGCCCAGGAGTGCTGGGTCCCCCAGTATCTCTGTACCTTTCTGAACACACTCATACACCCTGCCATGTTCTTATTGTAAGGCAACTGCGTGGAACTGAGAAGGAGAACCTATGTGCTCTGTCTTAAGTTGGTGAAGAACATTTGAATCCAAACCCAGTGTACGATTTGTTTTTCCTGAGACTCACACGCACCTTCTTGTGGTGGGTTGGAAAAGAATACCCGGTTTTGAAACCACTCTCAGTAGGTTTGGAAGCCCCTGGATCCTGGTCTGGTTTCTTCGTTGCCAATATCATGCGTCATGCCGCCCTCTAGCGGGGGTTCCGAAGTTTTCATTCTGAAGCCGAGGCATCTCTGCGAATTCAGATTTGAATGTTTTCCTTTCTATGTGGAGATGATGGTCTCACACACCTTCAGCTCCCTGCAGACACACCTGTTTCCCAGCAGTGAGAGTAGACTTCAGCCGTTCCTGTCACGGATTCTGTCTGAGACACGGCTGGGTCACAGAGCTCTTCTGTGTTAAGGCCAGATCCCTTAAAACTGACATCCTGTTCACTGGCCTGCACTCAAGGCAAGAATTCCTTAATTTTCATGAAGAAGAGCTTGAAGTTGTTCAACAAGTAATCCTTGTTGAAGCTTTTATTTCTTGGAATAAAAAGAAAGAAGTGTGTTGGGAAATTTGTCACTGTAGTTTTCCAGATTACGTTCAGTTCAGTTGCTCAGTCGTGTCCAACACTTTGTGACCCCATGATTTGCAGCACGCCAGGCCTCCTTGTTCATTACCATCTCTCGGAGTTCACTCAGACTCACGTCCATCGAGTCCATGATGCCATCCAGCCATCTCATCCTCGGTTGTCCCCTTCTCCTGCCCCCAATCCCTCCCAGCATCAGAGTCTTTGCCAGTGAGTCAACTCTTCTCATGAGGTGGCCAAAATACTGGAGCTTCAGCTTTAGCATCATTCCTTCCAAAGAAATCCCAGGGTTGATCTCCTTCAGAATGGACTGGTTGGATCTCCTTGCAGTCCAAAGGACTCTCAAGAGTCTTCTCCAACACCACAGTTCAAAAGCATCAATTCTTCGGCACTCAGTCTTCTTCACAGTCCAACTCTCTGTCTGTGTAACTTAACAAAGAGTAAAATCCAGCCCTTCTCACTTGAAGAGTGCTATTTTGAAGTAGAAAACATGGATACAGTTTCAATAATTAAAGAGTTGATAATACAGCTTTTTTTTGGTAGAAATATTAAGGGTACCCATACTCTATACCTGTGCTGTTCAATAGAGTAGCCACTAGCCGCAAATAGCTATTTAAATGTAAAATAGATAAAGTAAAGCCAAAAGCCCCCAGTCACACTGGCCGCATTTCACGTGCATGGCCCCATGTGGCTGGGCTTTGGACAGCTGATGTTCAGAGCCTTTCCATCACTACGGAGCGTTCTTTTAGGCAGGGCTGCTCCGCATGGTTCTTTACTGGGCTGTGATCATTTCAGTCTTCTGAAATTATCAGAATCTTGTTGTGGGCGGAGGGGAGTGGAAGTACCACGCAGTGCAGTGAACAGAAACAGGCTTTGGGGCAAATCTGAGTCCGTATCTTGTCTATATCATGTACTGCTGATGTAACCTTCAGCAGAGTTTTTGAATTTTTTTTTCTTTCTTTTACTCTGTCAGAGAACCAAGAGTATGTGCTTCGCAGGGCCACTGTGAGGACAGGCCGCCCCAGAGCAGAGCCCAGCACTGTGGGCGGCAGATACTGAGCGGCTATTGTTGTGATTCCTGGGTAGGGAAAGGGGAAGATGTCTGAGATCGGCAGGGCTGCCCTGGATATGGACACAGAGCTGACTGGGCAGGCTGGGGGCAGGGGGACCTATTCAGGGGAGTGATGGAGGATAAAGGATAAAAATGTATGAAATCCCCCAGCTTTTATAGAGTTGCATGTCCTGAGCATTTACACTTACTTTCTTAAACCTCATTCTCATAACACTGCATATTTGGGCCATTGTTGTTAGGATACAGACATAACGGAGCAGGGGTACAGCCTGGAGGCCGAGGACTGATGGGCAGAGTGAATATGGCCGTCATGCGCCTTGTATTAGGGTTGGCGCTTTCCCCAGGCCACTCAAAAACACTATTTAAAATGTAAAAAGTAAGCCACGTGCAAGTCTACCAGCAGGTTTTTATGGCATTAGTGAAAAATGAGATGCTTTAGCAGACTCTTGTTTTAAAAATAACATTTTAAGAAAAACATATCTGCTTACCTTCCATATAGTGAATTTGTTTTTCCCCGTCTCCCACATTCATGTGGGTCAAATCATCAGGATTTCTTTCTTTTTATGACTTAGGGAAGAAACATTTTCTCTCATGATTATGTGTTTTGGTGTGGTGATTTCAACTACCGCATCGATCTCACGTACGAAGAAGTCTTCTATTTTGTTAAACGCCAAGACTGGAAGAAGCTTCTGGAATTTGACCAGCTACAGCTGCAGAAGTCAAGTGGAAAAGTAAGTTGTGCTTTTGAAATAGTTTTTAACACCTGTTCCAGTGTGGAGTGTGCGTGCGTGCGTTCTGTGTTGCTTCAGTCCTCTCCGACTCTTTGTGACCCCGTGGACTGTAGCCCGCCAGGCTCCTCTGTCCATGGGATTCTCCAGGCAGGAATACTGGAGTAGGTTGCCATTCGCTTCTCCAGGGGATCTTCCGACCCAGGGATGGAACCCGCGTCTCTTCTGTAGCCTGCATTGGCAAACGGGTTCTTTACTGCTAGCGCCACCTGGGAGCTCCCAGTGTGGAACAGCGTCTACTGAATGTACACGCTCGTGTTTGCATTAAGCTTCATGCACAGATGTAACTGATTCTGATATGGTAGAAAACGTGCCCGGCAGAAGCAGCTAGAGACGCGTGAGCATCCGTCCACACTCGTGTTCTGCTTTCCTGACCACAGTCAAGGTCTGCGTCTTCTCGTGGCCAGAGGGGCTGTCACTGTATGAAAGGACACTAGCTGCACACAAGCCACCGGAGGAGCTCATGGTGATGGGAGCCTCTATGCCCTGGCTCTGTGGTTGGAGGGGCAGCAAGCCGTCCCTTCCTCCTCCAGACAAGCTGAGCCTTGCTCCAGGGCTTCCCAGGGAGTAAGTTTGAATCCAAGCTGATTCAAACAGCGCCACATCAGCCTCTGCGCACACAGCTGGTGAGGATGGCGGGTCTGATGTACACAATCCAAGCACCCTGTACTCAGGCTGAGGCTCATAGGAACGGCTGTATGTCAGGCACACTAAACCAGCTAGTGAGATGCTAGACTCTGCTCAAAGCAATTCATTTCAGTGATATCTCTGTTTCTTGGTAGTGAGCATGCTAACAAATTCATTTAATACACTGTCTAATATACTCCACACACCTATTTGTACACAGAAGACCATCCTACAGATGAGGCATTGTACCCATTTTATAGATAAGAAGACTGAGGCCAAGATCACATAACATGTCCAAGATCACGGAATCAGTAAACAGAGCCATGATACAGCCCGAGACAGTCAGAGTTCAGCTCATGTGACAGATCTGGTGCTGAGGGGGTGGGAGGTCCAGTGGTGGGTCCGTCAGCAGAACAAAGAGATGATCGGCACTTTTTTTGCTAATTAAAAGGCATTCAGAAGTCCCATTTTCAACATGCCTGCCACTATGACGTAGATTCTGTCCCTGTCGGGGACAAAAAGAACTGCTCTGGGACATGCCCTCTGGTGTGTGTAATGGACGTGACCTAGGAGAACTGAGAAGCCCTGTGACTTCTCCCGATAGATTTTTAAAGACTTTCACGAGGGCGCCATTGACTTTGGACCCACCTACAAGTACGACGTGGGCTCCGCCGCCTACGACACCAGCGACAAGTGCCGCACCCCCGCCTGGACGGACAGGGTCCTGTGGTGGAGAAAGAGGTACCCTTCCGACAGAACAGGTGGGTGACCCGTGTGCACCGTCAGACACCGAGCGGGGCGGTGACCCATGTGCCACAGGGGAAATCGCATTTCTTTAGTCCAGTGGTCTTCGCTCTTCAAAGAACAAGGCTCCTGTTAACCCGGAACTAGTGAAACTCATTCCAGATGCTACCCCTAAGCTTTGGGCGTGGTGCTTTGGGGGAGCCCCCCCTGACCTCTTTCTAGAGGCTGCAGCCTGTGAGTGTGCGGTCTCCTGGGTCTCTGCATCTGTGCCTCGTGGCCCTCTGCCCACACCACCCCAGCCCGCTGCCTTTTGCTCACAGTGGGGACCAGGGGAGAGGTCCTGGGTCCTCCTCCTGGGCACCTCTGCCGCTCACACTTGTGCCCTTTCTCCAGCCCATTTTGTTCAGCCCAGCTCTTGCCTGCTGAAAGCCCCAACTCTAGATCACACATGAGCAAGACCCAGGAAAGAAAAATTTCATCCATTAGTCATCAATTGAATTTTGAACGATTATTGAGGCCCAGCAAGAAGTGCAGTTAGTTAAAAAATTTGAACACCTATAAACTGATTCATAAACAATAAACTGTCCTGGTGAGACGGATGCTGAGATTGCAAAGCCCAGAAATCTCATCTGCAGATTGAGAAGATGCATTTTTGTCCAGATCAGTTTGTGGACATCTGCTCAAGAAGCCTTGTGTCCTTAGTCTCTGCCTCTCCTGCTGTGCAAAGAGCTGCAGGGATCCTGTTTACCGTGGGCCCGGGGCAGAATGCCTGCTGCTGTGCCTGCTGTGTCCTCACCCACTCTGTCCGCTCAGGACGAGTGGTTTTTGTTTTTTCGGCCACACCTCGAGGCACATGGAATCTTGGTTTCCAGCCAGGGATCGAACCCACACCCCCTGCATTGGAAGTGCAGAGTCTTAACCCCGGGACAGCTAGGGAAGTCCAGGGGAAGGGGTTTTTACCCCAGGGCCCAAAGCCGCCTTGACCCAGTTTCAAGTCCAAGAGGTTAGAGCCACTGAGATAGGAGGGGATCCATGTCATGGACCCCTGCTCTGTAATGTGTTTGTTCATGTTGATACAATTGTGTCTTGTATGTTTCTCTGTGCATCTCTTGATTGGAATCTCCACGAGCAGCTGGAGAACTCAACCTTCTAGACAGCGATCTGGACCCTGGCACCCAACTCAGACACACCTGGTCTCCTGGTGCCCTCAAGTATTACGGCCGGGCAGAGCTGCAAGCATCTGACCACAGGTAAGGTCCTGGCTGCCGTTGGCATGTCCACTGCTGGGGAAGGCGGGGTCGGGTGCTCCCTGCAGAGAACAGACTTGCCCATCCGAATGCGTGTGCGTGCATATGTGACATGCGGTAAAGAACGTGTGACAAGTAGCTGTGTGCTTGCCACCAAGAATTAATCAGTGTTAGCCTTTTGTCATCACTCCGCATCAAAAGTGACTTCATTTATGAAAACTGCGAAGATAAAGCCTGTATGGTGTTTTGTGTCTTTTAAGTTTTGATAAATTACGTCATTGTGCAACTTGCCTTTTTGTTAAAGTGAAAGTGAAGTCGCTCAGTCATGTCCTACTCTCTGTGACCCCGTGGATTGTAGCCCACCAGGCTCTTCCATCCATGGGATTCTCCAGGCAAGAATACTGGAGTGGGTTACCATTTCCTTCTCCAGGGGATCTTCCCGACCCAGGGATTGAACCCAGGTCTCCTGCATTGCAGGCAGATGCTTTAACCTCTGAGCCACCTTTTGAGATAGTGATGTCGCTGTTAGAGATCTGACTGTCATTTGCAACCACTGTCCTGTATTCTGCTAAATATACCCACTGAATTTACCTACTCGCTTACTGATGAATATTTTCCTAATATTTTATTATTAAAAACACCATAGGGTTTATAGTATTAGATTCAGGATTGGGTTTTTTTTTTTTAATTGACGTATAGTTGATTTATGTTGTATTTCTGCTACACAGCAAAGTGACTCAGTTATACATACATATACATTCTTTCTTATGTTCTTTTCCATTATGGTTTATCCCAGGATATTAGATATAGTTCCACTTATCCACTTAATATGGTAGATGTCTTCAATAAGATGATGTCATCTGCCTAGTAGAGGATTTTATAAATTTTTTTATAGAGTAAACTCATCCCTATGAAAAATTACAAGGTTTGCCTTATTTCCTGCTGATCCGTTTTCAGTGAATGTCAGGTAAGGTAAGGTGAAGTCGCTCAGTCATGTCCGACTCTTTGCGACCCCATGGACTGTAGCCTCTGAGCTCTTCCGTCCATGGGATTTTCCAGGCAAGAGTACTGGAGTGGGTTGCCGTAGATTTCTACAACGTTGTTCTTAGTGAGTGCAGAGCATATGGTTGTGTGGCTTCGTCGTAACTCCTTCCCTCTCCTGGGACATAGATGTTATTCCGTTGTCCCTCCCGTCAACAGTGCTGCAGAGATCAACCTCGTGTATAAGTCTTTGTCTGACTCTGTTCATTTCCTCAGAACAAAATTCTAGAACTGAATTTGTTGGTCAAAAGATGATCACTTTTGAGGTTCTTAATGCAAACCTCCAAATAGCACGCCCTGCAAAATGCTTGAACCCCCCAGCCCAGGGAGAATCCCCACTTTTCTGCATCCCCAGTGGTCCTGTGCGTGTTAGTTGCTCCGTTGTGTTCGACTCTTTGCAACCCTATGGACTGTAGCCCACCAGCGTCCTCTGTCCATGGGATTCATTCTCCAGGCAAGAATGCTGGGGTGGGTTGCCATTTTTTCTCCAGCAGTCCTGGGATTACATGCAAAGAGCCTTTGCTGATGGCTGGTATGGATTTTCTCTCAGATCATCCTTAGATAGAAAAGCCAAGGTAACGCCCAGATTAGGGAAAAATGGACAGAAACCCCAGGACCGGAGAGCTCGGTTCCAGGCCGAGGGGGTGCCACAGGCTTAGGCTGCGTCGTCGATGTTTCCTGTTGACAGCAGAGTCGGGATGGCAGTCGGGCCGGGGGACGGTCTTGCTCTGGGCTAACGGTGCCTTCTTCCTTCCATGTCTAACGCAGACCTGTGCTGGCCATCGTGGAGGTGGAGGTGCAAGAAGTCGACGTGGGGGCTCGGGACAGGGTGTTCCAGGAAGTGTCCTCTTTCCAGGGCCCCCCGGATGCCACGGTCGTCGTCAACCTGCAGTCCCAAGCTCAGAAGAGAAGGACGAGTTTCCTGAGGACGTGCGCCTGGAGCTCATGCAGACCCTGGGGAATTACGGCACAATCGTGCTTGTCAGGTGGTGACACGCTCGGGTGGAGCTGGGTGCTCATCGCTGGAGAGCGTGTCCCCGGGGCTGACCTGGCAAATCTCCTCTCTCCCAGGATCAACCAAGGGCAGATGCTCGTGACTTTCGCCGACAGTCACTCAGCGCTCAGCGTCCTAGATGTGGACGGAATGAAGGTGAGGCGTGCTTGGTCACCTGTGGGCCGTGCTTGTCCCCTCCAGCTTCTTGTGCTTGTACGTGCCCAGTTTCTGCGAACGTAGACGCCCACAGGAGGGCAGGGGCTAGGTCTCTCTTTACCATATCTTTAAAAAAGCATTTCATTATTCTTTTAAATGTTCGGCTGTGCTGGGTCTCAGTCGCTGCATGGACTTTCCCTGGTTGTAGTGTGCAAGATTCTGTTCCCTAGCTGAGGGGTGTGGGCTTCTCAGTACAGTGGCTTCTCTAGTTGTGGGGACAGGCTCAGTTGCTGTATGCGGGTGGGGGCTCAGTTGCTGTGTGTCGGGTGGGACTGAGACTAGAGATCAGACCTGTGCTTTGTGCGTTGGCAGGTGGAAGTCTTTACCCCTGAGCCACCAGGGAAGCCCCACCTCTTTTTATTTTTTTAATAAAAAATTTTTTTAATTTATTTTTTGGCCATGCCATGAGACATGCAGGATCTTAGTTCTCTGATCAAGGATCAAACCCATGTCCTCTGCATTGGAAGCCTAAGTCTTAACCACCAGAGAGGTCCCCTCATTGTCACATTGGCTTCTGGCATCTACCCTCCAGCCCCGGCTCCTTGTAGGACTGGGGAGAAACAGCAAGTTTTGGAGCACCGTGCCCCGTGCGTGACTGGGGCTCCCTGCGCTTACCCCACCACCCCCGACAAGAATATTGGGGTCATGCTCTCTCCATGGGCTTCCTTTGTGGCTCAGCTGGTAAAGAATCCGCCTGCAGTGTGGGAGACCTGGGTTCGATCCCTGGGTTGGGAAGATTCCCCTGGAGAAGGGAAAGGCTACCTACTCCAGTAATCTGGCCTGGAGAATTCCATGGATTGTATAGTCGATGGGGTCGCGAAGAGTCGGACATGACTCAACAACTTTTTTTCTCTCTCCATGGTTTGGGACATGCAGCTTATAGGTGGTTCCCATTTTGATGGATAATGTGCTGGTTTTAAATTCACACCGAATGAAAAGCTTGGGATGACAGTTCGACTTCTGTTCAGACCAAATGTGAGCTGTGCCAGGCCTGCCCGAGGTCTAGACCCTCTGGGCAAAAAAGCTGGCTCCTGGTATGTGCCTTCGAGTGAGAAGCACTTTGGGGTCAGAGGGTCTGAGCGATCATTCTTGGATGGCTGCTCTGTCCTCAGGTGAAGGGCCGAGCTGTGAAGATCAGACCGAAGACCAAGGACTGGCTGAAAGGTCTGCAAGAGGAGATCATCCGAAAGCGGGACAGTGTGGCCTCCATGTCCCCCACGGCCAACTCCTGTCTGCTGGAGGAGAACTTCGACTTCACGAGTCTGGACTATGAGTCGGAAGGGAGTCACCCCGCCAGGACTTCCCGCTCGGTGTGGCGTGGCAGGCAGACGAGACCTTCTCCCAGCACGAGAGCCTCAGAAGCTCTTCTGAGACCCCACCTGGGGAAGGTTCCAGAGACCCCTGGAAGTGCAGGCTCACTCTCCAGGCCAGAGTTGGGGGCATTCATGCGGATGAGTGCTACCTGCAGTGCTAAGACTGGAGGCGTCTGAAGGTTCACTGAAGACAGTGATGTGTGGATGTCAGGGCTGTGGGCTTGGTCCTGTGTCTCAGACTTCCGTGGAATTGGGGCCCCAGCCTTGCTGCCACGTGGGTGCCTGAGGCTGCTGGTGGCTGTGCCTCAGGGACCTCAGGGGTCCTAACATGAGCCACAGGCCTCGATGTTGAAACGGACCCATCAATGAATGACTTGGCGCTTTCCCCCTGATTGTTCATTGTTACATTTCCTTCCCCAAGGGGATATTCTCGAAGATGATGAAGACTATCTGGCAGATGAGCTGAGTCAGCCTGTGGTCTCAGACAGTGATCCAGGGGGAGATGAGGTCTCCAGTGCCCCTGGCTCCACCTCCACGGCACCTCCCGCCAGGTCACCAACACTCGCCAAGGAGAAGCAGCGTCCGACCTACAAAGGTAGCATGGACCTTCCTTTTCTAACTCGCCTCTGGTGCAGCGTCCACTCGCTCAGCATCTGGGCGTCACATAAAGCCACCATCCAGTGTGCTCGGCCCATGAACAGAGGGGCAAATGAGTCATAGCAAGAGGTGGACACTGGGCTCTGGGAAGGCAGTTGCCACCATACCGATTTCCTCTAGTGATTTTATTTTTTTCCGAAAAACTGGTACCCCTCTAACACACCAGATTCATGAGCATTCAGTTCAGTTCAATCGCTCAGTCATGTCTGATTCTGCGACCCCATGGACTGTAGCACGCCAGGCCTCCTTGTCCATCACCATCTCCCAGAGTTGCCCAAACTCATGTCCATCGAGTCGGTGATGCCATGCAACCATCTCATCCTCTGTCATCCCCTCTTCCTCCCACCTTCAATCTTTCCCAGCATCAGGGTCTTTTCCAATGAGTCAGTTTCCTCTATTTAAATTGGCATGGCTCTGAACTGGTTTTACATTTGTGATTCCCCCCCACCCTGTCCCAACTCCAAGACTTTTCTGATTCAGTCCCATAAGACACATACTCACTGTCAATGTCCTGAGCTGTTGGTGTCTGGTTGTTGGTTATGCTTTTGTAACATGACATCGTTATGCAGTTAAATTTCACATCTCAGCATCAGTATGTCATTTTAGACTTGAGAGGGACTGGAAGTCGCTGGGCTCAAACTGCCGGTCCCTGGATGATCAGGGTGGTTCACGTTTTGCGTCAAACTCTTCAGCTCCGTTTCAGCCACAGCCACAAGTGCCTTCCAGCTGTTGGACACTGTATCTCCTTGTTGGTGGCGAGCAGGTGCAGGGGCTTAGCTGTGTGTCAGGGCCCTTTGAGCTGGGGCTGAGAGCAAAAAGCAGGGGTGACAATTAGATACTTCCCAGGAGGTACAGAGACCACCCCCAAGCCCCTTTGACTGATTTTGGTCCCAAAGCCAGTCAGTAGCCTGGCTGCACTGAACTATCGAGAAAGAGCTTAATAGACTGCTGAGGCCTGATCAGTTGCCACATTAGAGAGATGTGGGCCTGGCAGGTGTGGCTGGGACCCTGGAAAGCTGGTGACTCATGGAGCTCCCAGGTGACTCGGATGCACGTCCAGGTGTGAGTTCAGTTCAGTTCAGTATTCAGTCGTGTCCAGCTCTTTGCAGCTCCATGCACTGCAGTACGCCAGGCCCCCCTGTCCATCACTAACTCCCAGGGTCTACCCAAACTCATGGTGTGAGACTGCTGCCAATTCAGAGGCAACAGCCGTCTTTAGCAAATCAAGGTGCTTCTATACGCTGCACGTCCAGAGGGCTTCTGCCCTAGAGTGGAAGTGGCTGAAAGGAGGTGCCCTGGAGACAGGAAGTGGTCCTCTTCTCCAGGGTGGCCATCATTCAGGCATCCTTTGGAGGCAGAGCAATGTACCTTTTGAATGAAGAACTTAAAGCGGCTTGGGGTTCTGAGTGTGGGCAGACTCGCCCCCTGGTGGACCTCGAGGGAACATCTCCTTGATGCTTAAAGGCCCTCAGTGCAGTTGCTCAGTCATGCCTGACTCTGCGACCCCGTGGGCTGCAGCACACCAACTTTCCCTGTCCTTCACTCTCTCCTGGAGATTGCTCAAATGCATGTGCCTTGAGCCAGTGATGCCATCCAACCATCTCATCCTCTGTCGTCCCCTTCTCCTGCCTTCTTGGGTCTTTCTCAGCATCAGGGTCTTTCCGGTGGGTTGGAAAAGGGCCTTCAGGCATTCCCTTTAGAAGGAGACATCCTGCCTCCCCCAGCAGAGCTCGTGAGAGCTTTTAGATTTGAGGGATGGGAGGATGAGCCATGATGAAATGAATCGAGGTATGCTGTGGTGTGGAAGAGAAAACCTAAAACTGTCCTGAATTTAAATGTAATAAGTGAAAAAAGTCACTCAGTCATGTCTGACTCTCGGCGACCCCATGGGAACAGTCCATGGAATTCTCCAGGCCAGGATACTGGAGTGGGTAGCTTTTCCCTTCTCCAAGGGATCTTCCCAAACCAAAGATCGAACCCAGGTCTCCCGCCTTGCAGGCAGATTCTTTACCAGCTGAGCCACAAGGGAAAGCCCCAAATGTAATAAGTGTACACGTAATAAAACAGAAGCAGCCCCCTCCCCCTGCCCTTGGTGACTCAGCGTGGCGGACGCTCAGGCAGCTGCTGGCGTGGACTGTGGGATTTGGGGCTTGAGTGAGCAGGGACCTTCCATGCTGGGCTGCATGAAATGTTCCCAACACCAGAACTGTCACTGTCCTGTTTCAGAGTGGGGAGTGAGGAATGAGGGGCTCTCAGGTCTTCCCTGGTGGTCCAGTGGTTGAGACTCTGGGCTCCCAGTGCAGAGGATACAGGTTCGATCCCTGGTTCAGTTCAATCGCTCAGTCATGTCTGATTCTGCGACCCCATGGACTGTAGCACGCCAGGCCTCCTTGTCCATCACCATCTCCCAGAGTTGCCCAAACTCATGTCCATCGAGTCGGTGATGCCATGCAACCATCTCATCCTCTGTCATCCCCTCTTCCTCCCACCTTCAATCTTTCCCAGCATCAGGGTCTTTTCCAATGAGTCAGTTTCCTCTATTTAAATTGGCATGGCTCTGAACTGGTTTTACATTTGTGATTCCCCCCCACCCTGTCCCAACTCCAAGACTTTTCTGATTCAGTCCCATAAGACACATACTCACTGTCAATGTCCTGAGCTGTTGGTGTCTGGTTGTTGGTTATGCTTTTGTAACATGACATCGTTATGCAGTTAAATTTCACATCTCAGCATCAGTATGTCATTTTAGACTTGAGAGGGACTGGAAGTCGCTGGGCTCAAACTGCCGGTCCCTGGATGATCAGGGTGGTTCATGTTTTGCGTCAAACTCTTCAGCTCCGTTTCAGCCACAGCCACAAGTGCCTTCCAGCTGTTGGACACTGTATCTCCTTGTTGGTGGCGAGCAGGTGCAGGGGCTTAGCTGTGTGTCAGGGCCCTTTGAGCTGGGGCTGAGAGCAAAAAGCAGGGGTGACAATTAGATACTTCCCAGGAGGTACAGAGACCACCCCCAAGCCCCTTTGACTGATTTTGGTCCCAAAGCCAGTCAGTAGCCTGGCTGCACTGAACTATCGAGAAAGAGCTTAATAGACTGCTGAGGCCTGATCAGTTGCCACATTAGAGAGATGTGGGCCTGGCAGGTGTGGCTGGGACCCTGGAAAGCTGGTGACTCATGGAGCTCCCAGGTGACTCGGATGCACGTCCAGGTGTGAGTTCAGTTCAGTTCAGTATTCAGTCGTGTCCAGCTCTTTGCAGCTCCATGCACTGCAGTACGCCAGGCCCCCCTGTCCATCACTAACTCCCAGGGTCTACCCAAACTCATGGTGTGAGACTGCTGCCAATTCAGAGGCAACAGCCGTCTTTAGCAAATCAAGGTGCTTCTATACGCTGCACATCCAGAGGGCTTCTGCCCTAGAGTGGAAGTGGCTGAAAGGAGGTGCCCTGGAGACAGGAAGTGGTCCTCTTCTCCAGGGTGGCCATCATTCAGGCATCCTTTGGAGGCAGAGCAAGTGTACCTTTTGAATGAAGAACTTAAAGCGGCTTGGGGTTCTGAGTGTGGGCAGACTCGCCCCCTGGTGGACCTCGAGGGAACATCTCCTTGATGCTTAAAGGCCCTCAGTGCAGTTGCTCAGTCATGCCTGACTCTGCGACCCCGTGGGCTGCAGCACACCAACTTTCCCTGTCCTTCACTCTCTCCTGGAGATTGCTCAAACGCATGTGCCTTGAGCCAGTGATGCCATCCAACCATCTCATCCTCTGTCGTCCCCTTCTCCTGCCTTCTTGGGTCTTTCTCAGCATCAGGGTCTTTCCGGTGGGTTGGAAAAGGGCCTTCAGGCATTCCCTTTAGAAGGAGACATCCTGCCTCCCCCAGCAGAGCTCGTGAGAGCTTTTAGATTTGAGGGATGGGAGGATGAGCCATGATGAAATGAATCGAGGTATGCTGTGGTGTGGAAGAGAAAACCTAAAACTGTCCTGAATTTAAATGTAATAAGTGAAAAAAGTCACTCAGTCATGTCTGACTCTCGGCGACCCCATGGGAACAGTCCATGGAATTCTCCAGGCCAGGATACTGGAGTGGGTAGCTTTTCCCTTCTCCAAGGGATCTTCCCAAACCAAAGATCGAACCCAGGTCTCCCGCCTTGCAGGCAGATTCTTTACCAGCTGAGCCACAAGGGAAAGCCCCAAATGTAATAAGTGTACACGTAATAAAACAGAAGCAGCCCCCTCCCCCTGCCCTTGGTGACTCAGCGTGGCGGACGCTCAGGCAGCTGCTGGCGTGGACTGTGGGATTTGGGGCTTGAGTGAGCAGGGACCTTCCATGCTGGGCTGCATGAAATGTTCCCAACACCAGAACTGTCACTGTCCTGTTTCAGAGTGGGGAGTGAGGAATGAGGGGCTCTCAGGTCTTCCCTGGTGGTCCAGTGGTTGAGACTCTGGGCTCCCAGTGCAGAGGATACAGGTTCGATCCCTGGTCAAGGAACTGAGATCCCACATGCTACACAGCTCAATCTAAAAAACAAAAAACAAAACAAAACAAAACAAGAAAATGGAGGGGCTCTGGTTTCAGCTGTCATTCTGTGTGGAAGTCTTGTGGATTATTTGGGAAGGAAGCGCGCCTACACTTTAAAGTTCTTCGGTGTGTCTCATGTATGGACATCACACCTTGTGCAAGGCTCACCAAGTGTTCCAAGCAGGCATGGGTGCCCTCTCCCCGCCCCCACGCCAGCAGAAAGGGACCCTTCAAGCTGTCCTGCGGGAGGGGTCCCTGCAGACCCGAGCCTGACTGCCCTGACTCACGTCCCGCCGTGTCCTCCAGATGATGCCGACCTGGTGGAGTTAAAGCAGGAGCTGGAAGCAGTTGGGGACTTCCGCCACCGCTCTCCAAGCAGGTCTCTGTCGGTTCCCAGTCGGCCTCGGCCACCTCACCCACCGCAGAGACCCCCCCCTCCAAGTAAGACTCCGCTTGCTTTCCACTCACCACGATGCCTGCTGGGAATAACCGCGCCCTTCCTGCCTGCTGAGCGAATGGCTCTAAAATCCTGCTGTTGGATTTTCACAGTGCTTTCTCCCCTCCTCGGACTCCTCCTCTTCCTAAATCCTTGGCGAGTTTGGTATCAGAGATCGCTCTGTGTCTTGTGAGCAAATCAAAGCAGCCCTTCCTAAGGCTGCTGTCCGCCCTCTTGTGGCTGTGCTTTTGCTTGAAGCTGCTTTCAGTTTGAAACCTTATAGGTTGGAGAACTGGGGCCACAAGTGAACTGGGGACATTTTGAGCTCCTTCTCCCCTCAACCCCGAACGGCATCTCTCAGCATCTTCTCTCCTGGACCACTGCCCATCCTCTCTGCTCACGAGGACTCGAGTAAGCCCAGGTGCCCTGACCCGGAAGGGGGCCGTGCTTGCGCCTCTAGGCAGGCACCGCGCCATCTGTGAGCCGAGTCCGAGTCTGCTGAGAACGGCTTTTCCCAGTCTGGGTCTCAGTATAGCACTTTTCTTCCAGACTCCCCCAAAAAACAACACTTTGCTCATAAAACACTCCTCAATAATCGGAAATAAGGTTGTACCATGCTTTTGATCAGTTTGCATTTACCTCCACTGCTTGCTTCTCCCACCTCCACCTTGCCATGACAGTGAAGATTTTCCTAAGCCATCCTTTCAGAATTGGGTTCATCGTGGGTTACATCACAATAGTAATCAATGGCAAGTCAGAAACACATGACTTGTTAAGCATTTTTTTTTCCTTTTCAGAGTTCATGCTCAGAAAATAAAATATTAAATAAAAATAAAGTGATATCCTATATTATTGTGGAGGTTTACAAAAATTTTTTTTTTGGTCATCTGTCTTTTCATCTAGTATTTCTGTCACTAAATGTTGTTCTAAATATGATTAATTAATGGCTATAAGTATTATTAAATATAGTTTATTCTCCTGCTTTAGGAATTTTTTTAAGACTTTGCCCATGAAACATCTTTTAAATTTGGTCCTAATAACAGTACTGTGTTTTAAACCACTTAAAAATGATTGATTAGGTTTTATGTCAGATTTAACATCCCCTCGTCCAGGATGTTAGATTAAAATTTTCATTCAAACACTGCTTCTCCAGAGAATCTACATTAATGGGCCCAAAGTTATTAGAGAATCAAAAGACAGCCTCAGAAGCACCTCTGAATCGCTGAAGGCCATGGACGTACTCAGACCATGACCCTGCTCTTGCTCTCAGCTGGCTGGGAATTTTGTGTTGAAGTAGCTGTGACTTCACTGAGATGGAATCTCTGCCCTCCTTGGTTTTTACAGCTGGTTTCATGGTGAAAAAATCAGCCTCGGATGCCTCCATCTCCTCCGGCACCCATGGGCAGTACTCGATTTTGCAGACGGCAAAACTCCTTCCGGGAGCCCCTCAGCAAGCGGTGAGTTCTCCTTTCTCAGATCAGAGCGACACGGGCCAGCTTCTGAAACCCATGAGATCTGCCCCGTGGTCCATGCATAGCCCCTAACATCATGCCAGTCACCTCTTCCCAGTGAATACATAGATTTCTGTCTCTAACTCTCTGCCTATCCGCCATTTACCCCCCCAAACCCTATAACTTACTACCAGGTCCTTTATAGGGGTTTTTAATGGTCGTCCAGAGTGTGAGAGAGAAAATCACATTTGAAGAAAACTCCCAAGTGCCCCTTCATGGAGGCACTGTTGGTTTCCAGACATACCTGCTTCTCTCCCTTCTGACGCTTGCATTTGACCTTGGTGTATAGAGCAGGGGCTGGTAGAAGGCGAAATATGAGAAGTTCAGATCAGTTGTCTTGAGAGAAGAGACTAAAAAGTGATCTAAATAATGCAGTAGGGATGCTGGTATAGTAACAATAGGATTTTAGAGGCGGGGCATTCTAGAGGGTGGCATTGAGCTTGAAAGACTGTGGGTGAAGGTCAGTGGACTAGAGGTGAGGATGGAGGGAGGCGCCATTGGGGGCTAGGGAAGAGTGAGGAGAGCTGGGCCAGCTGTGGCCACGGTCATGCTCACAGAAGGGGTAGGAGGCTGACTTGACCTCTGTGGTTTACAATGATGAAGGCAGGTCCTCATAGGTGACCCAGAGGTGGAGGTTAAGAGGTAGAACAGTGAAGAAGTAGAATCAGCACTTTTGAAAAACATCTGGAAAGTGCTGAGTGACTCATTGGACCTTGGAAGGAGTGACTTCTGACTAATCTTTCTTGCTTTTTTACCTGGTTATCGAAATAAAGTTAGAGGATGGTTGGTCCACATTGCACAGTCCTAGAACCACCCGGTTTGGGAGACCAGCATCATCTAAATGTTATTGCAGCCCTCCCCTCGGGTGTTCGAACATTCCAAGGAAAAGAGACTTGAAGGATGCAGCTTAGATGGGAGTTGTGCCTTCATCGCTGATGGAGCTCTGACAATCTCACGCTCATGTATGGATCTGTAGGCAGAGGTCTCACCAGGCGAGGGCTGTTTTCCCACTTGTGCTAATATGTATTTCTTCCTGATTTTTGTCCTCAAGCCCAAAGCAAGGACTGGGATAAGTAAGCCTTATAATGTCAAGCAGATCAAAACCACCAACGCTCAGGAGGCGGAAGCAGCCATCCGATGTCTCCTGGAAGCCAGAGGAGGTAGGTGTTCCCCCAGGGCTCCTTCAAGATTCTGCTTTTCTTCTCATACTCTTGCAAAAAGGGGCCTAGAAAAGAACAGAACTCTTTTTATGGAGGCAGTATTCAGTAAACGTACCCTTTAGCAACATTTTATAAAATTCATCTATGAAGATTTATCATCCATTTAGAATTATATATTTAAAATTCAGTATCAATAGATTAAAAATAATCCCAAGATTATTAAGGAGCACTTAAGGGAGAGAGAAATAAACGAAAATGAGTTTTAGAAGAGGTTCATGCTCAAGGCTCTGTAGAAAGAGATGGTTAAGTAGACGTTCTCCTTCAGACAGAACATCCCGTCTTTTAATTACCAGCATCCCTCGATTCTTCACTGTCCGGCAGGGACCTCTTCTCTGCCAACTGCCTGTTCATTTTTTGTTGTGATCACTTCACCTAACCCTTGTTAAGCATGTTTTAACTTAGAATCTCCCCTATGCATTCAAAATCACTGGTAACTAGCAATTTGTGGTTTGTTTGTTTGTTTTGACTTTATACTAGACTCTCTTTTGAAGAGGGCAAAGTATGCCCTCTGAAGAGCCAGCTGCAGTTACAGTTGCCTGATTTGTTTTTAGTCTGGATATTTCATTTATTTGAAATTACCAAATAACATTTAAAGAGGGCACGGATTAAGAGGAGGAGAAACATTGTTGGGTGATAACACCATGGTTTCTCTTTTATTAAAAAAAAGACAAAACTCATTGTATGGATGAAACAGCCCATCAGCTGATGGACTCTCTTCCACCTGGCCCCCAGTGGCACGCCCTCCTTCCTCACCTCCAGTCCACTGACCTTCACCCATAGTCTTCTTTAGGGCTCAGTGCCACCCTCTAGAATGCCCGCCTCTAAAATCCTATTGCTGTTGTTACCAGCATCCCCGCTGCATTGTTTAGGCCCCACTAGGTCTCTTTATAGCCTCTTCTCTCAAGACAACTGATCTGAACTTCTCATACTTAACCCTTCTGTCAGCCCCTGCTCTATATGCCAAGGTCAAATGGATAAAGTGGAGCATATCCATCCCATGGAATATTATTCAGCCCTAAAAAAGAATAGAGTGCTAACACCTGCTCTGTCATGGGTGAATTGTGAAGATACTGTGCTGAGTGAAAGAAAACGGACCCCAAAGGCCATGTGTTGTATGATTCCATTTATGTGAACTGTCCAGAAGAGTCAGATCTATACAGAGAGAAAATTATAGTGGTTTCCAGGAGCAAGAGGAGAGGAGGGACGGGGCAGTGGCTGCTGTGGAAACATGTGGGGTCTCTCTTTGAGGTGATGAAGACGTTCTGGGGACCATATGGTGATGGTTGTACAGCTTTGTGACTATAACCACCAAAGTATAATCGTTAAAAAAGGGCAAATTTTATGGTATGTTAATTAGATTACAGTCAAGGGTTTTTTTTTCTACATCTGTATAGACGTGGAGAGTGGGAGAGGTTTGAGGTCTGAACTCTACCCTGCATCGCAACTTAATATTTTCCTTCTCATGGGCCCTACTAAGATTTCAGGAATTCTACCATCATCTCCCCTGAGCAACATGGGTACACATTAAACTTTGCACCTGATCTTAGGGTCTCACTGATTCTCCCCTACACAGACCCCCATGTTACCATCTCTGTTGCGAAGGTGAGCATGAGGAGCTGGGGCCAAACCAGCTGGTTGGTCCTGACAACCCACAGAGATTTAGATCAAAGAGAAATACATTGCGTTATCCTTTGAATAATGCCTTGTCTTTTATGCCTCTGCCATGCCATTCCATGCTTCAGGCGTCCCAGGAGAAGCCCTAAATGCTCCAGCCTTGAGGGACCAGGAATCTTCCAAACCAGAGCCCACATCAGGGGTGGCGCCTCTTCTGCCCCGTCGGCCCGCCCCCAGGGTTCCTGCCCTCAAGAAGCCAACCTTGAGGAGGACAGGAAAGGTAAGAACCTCGTCATGTAAGCCTGTTGCTCCTGGGCTGCTCAGATGTCTCCTTAGATAAGAATTATGTCTCCGATGAGTCTGGTCTCTTTCTACATGTTCATGACTCCTGGCCACGGCCCCATCTTTGAGGAACATGCCTGGCAGTTGCTTTCTCCCTCTCATCCCTGCTGCTTCTTGGCTCTTGCTGAGCAGAAACATTGGGAATTTTTCACCAAGACAGGAACAGCTTGGAGTTATCATTCTGTCCAAATGTTCCATTTCTGTTCCTAAACCAAACCAGCGTGGGATGCTGTATTCCACGTGTCCCAGTAATTCCCATTTGTGTGTGTGGTCTGTGTCCTATGCCCACGGTTCACGTGTACAGCGCTTATTTGCATTAGGAAAACAGTCACCGGTCTCCGGATGGGCCTTGTTTGACAAGTGCTTGTGTGGCCTCGGATCCTGGAGGCGCAACAGCTTTTCTTGCCACTTTTCTTGCAGATTGTTTTCTGCTCTCGCTCTCAAGCTTCTCAGCCTTGCTTGCTGCTTCAGAGACATGAGTTTGTCAGGACAGTAGCAGCCCAAAGACTGGCACCTCTAGAGACATCTGGATCTTCCGTTTGAGCTCAGTGTGCCAGTCACGGACACTCGGTAATCCTTGGCTGGTCATTACAAATGGCTGCTTGTCCACCTGGGAGGAAGTGTGAGCGTGGCTTGGGCGCCTGGTCCTTCCAGAGCCAGCTGTGTGTTTTCTGGGTTGCTCTGCTGTTCCACATATGCTCATTCATCTGCCCATTTTCCACGCCTCCTTGCACTTAGAGACCTTTTTCCTCAGCCTATTTCTCTGTTCTCACTTTGTCTTTTCAAGGCCAGGGGTAGAAATAGGTTCGTTTTCCTCACCAGCTGCACAGGAGCTGCAGCAAAAGACTATCAGACAACAGGTTGTCTTTTGCAGCTGGTTTATCTAAAGAACCAGTGGCAATTCTGAAATGCTAATGTGTAAGCTACCAACAGCCATGTCTGTACAAAAGCTCCCTCTGGTCTGATGCAGTTGTTTCCTTTGTGGTCCGTTTTAATCAGAACCGAGGAAGGGAAGTTCCTGTGTGAAATTTGCCATTCTTCTGTATTTAAATAGCAAAGATTCAAGGAGCCAGTATACCCTTCAATGAGTCCTTCAATTAGCTTAACACTGTGACATAAGCTACTTCACTGAATCATCAAAGCCGCAGGCTCCAGGAAGAGTTTTGCTGTTTAATAAAGGAAGACTATAATCCCGTTTCCTAGGTAACAGAGAAACTTGTTTCAGATTATTCCCTGTGGTGGATTTAAAGCTTCTACTCGTATTTCATTGGAATTGCTGTTCCTCCTTGATACCTGTGTGTTTCTCCCATGCTCTTCCGTGCCTGATGACACCCCCGCATCCCAGACATTCTCAAATCCTGAATTTGCTAGAATGTCCGCGTGGCCCCATCTCACGTGTGCTGATCGATTTCCAGTTCCCTGGGCAGGCCGCTTATTGACGCTCTTTGTCTCTCTTTGTTGTACCTTTTCTCAGCCCGCGTCATCGGAAGAACAGCTTGGGCATCAGGCTGTCCATTTTACAATCGGGCCCCCGGAGTCGAGCCCTGACACCCCTCCACTAGCGATAATTTTTAAAAAAACACCTATTAAATGTTTTGTCTTTTTTTTTTTTTAAATAAAGTGTTTGGCTTTGTTCTTTTCAGATATGAAGAAAAGCTTGGGGTATCTTCGGCCAGCCTTTTATTCTGGCTGAAATGTGATTATTAGTTATTCATCTGAGTTTCTGTTTCCTTTCTCAACCACCAAACTAAGTTGAAGCAGTATAAAATAGCTTGGTTAAGAATCTACGAGTTGAATGCTGCTGGCCAGGCTTACTGCCAGAACATTAATAACTTTATGCTATAATATCTGTCTCTTATACACATCTAGATGTGTATAAGAGACAGCTCCGGAGGCCCCGCCCCTCGTGCCACAGGTGCCCCCGCGCAGAAAGAAGTCTGCGCCAGCGGCCTTCCACCTGCAGGCGCTGCAGAGCAGCTGCCAGCTTCTCCAGGGGCTCTCCTGCAGCAACGGTTCACCGACAGCCCCTCCTGCTGGGGGTGCGCTGTCTCCACAGCCGGCTTTCCTGGGCATTTCATCATCACCTGCAAGCCCCGAGGCTGATGGCACCACGGACAGAAAATCAGTGGGTACCCCCCTTCTCGGTGACTATCAGGATCCCTTCTGGAGCCTCCTCCACCACCCTAACCTGTTGAATAATTCCTGGCTTTCCAAGAGCTCTGATCCCGCAGACTCGGGGACCGGGAACCTCGGAAGGGTGAACTCAGCCCCTTTGCAAGTCAGTGCCTCACCAGCCCAGGAGCCGCCCCCAGAGCACAGACCAAAAGACTTTGGTACCTGGGTGACAATCAGTGACAAGGACAAGAGAACGGTGCTGCAGGTGTTTGACCCACTGGCGAAAACCTGACCGGGAAACCATCCGCTCCTCCGCAGGATGCCTGCCTTCTCCCCTCTGCTCCACTTTACGGGGGGAAGGCCCACTGCCCTTAACCCCACGTGGAAAGAGACATTAGTTAAAGGCACACTGAAAAAACATGGGTACTCCTATGTAGTTTACAAAACTTGTGTCTCTTCCTCAATACGATTATTACTCAGCCACCAAGATATGTTTCATTGCAGACCTGTGCATGTTATCTCTCCTCTCAGGGTATGAGAAACCTCCAGGTAGATTCAGCCTGTGGATTTTAGGAAAGGAAACCTAGCCCATAATGCCCAGGAAGCTCCTTCCCACTGAATTTTAAATGATTGTTTAAATTATGTGTGTATGTGGTGTGGTTTTTAGAAAAATATTGTTTGCAGTTTACAGATTTGGAATAACTTTTTGGTGACCCACTGAAGGTTGATGTGTACAAGATTACACTAGAAAGTGGTTGGGACCATTGAGAGCTGGACGTGGCCAACACCAGGTTAAAAAAAAAATACCAGAGTAAGAAGCAGCAAATAGGTCCACCAAAAGACAAGACTGTCCTTCCCAGCAGCCCTGTGTTTATTTATGTACGTGTGTATTAACCACTGTGGTGTGCAAGTCTTAGGGGAGATGGTGGCATTCCCTGCTGCGATTCTGGATCATCTAGCTTCACCCGAGTTCCGTGTCTTAGACTTTGCATGTCCCATAAATTGCTGCAGTCCTAATCTCTGGTGTGCTACCCATTGTTCACACCCTCTGTTCCCTATTGAATAAAACCTCATGGACTTCTTTTCCCCTTTATATTCCATACCCAGTAAAAGCACAGATTGTGAAAATACTGGCACATAATCCTGAGTCTCCTTGTTACAATTTGAAGAATATTTGTTTTAGTCTGGTCTACCTGACTGTGGTTTTAGGAAGGAAAACACCATATGTCCCTAAGTATAAGAAACCCCAGGATATCCTGAGTTAACTTACCATCTACATTTTATTAGGGTTTAGGGTTTTTTCCCCCACTATACATTTCCAGCACTACCTCTTAATTATTCAATTCAGTTCAGTCGCTCAGTCATGTCTGACTCTTTGCAACCCCATGGACTGCAGCACACCAGGCTCCCCTGTCCATCACCAACTCCTGAAGCTTGCTTAAACTCATGTCCATTGAGTCAGTGATGCCATCCAACCATCTCATCTTCTGTCGCGCCCTTCTCCTGCCTTCAATCTTTCCTCTCAACCATTTAGTCATCTAGAAAGACATTGGCATGCTATTTTACATTTCTAAAAGAATGTTAGGAGGCCTGGAAGTCTTTGGGAACAGACTTCATAATTTTGCTGATAAGACATTGACTGGCAAGATCATAGTGTGCCACATACCATGTTCAGGCATCTTTCATGTCATAGAATCAAACATCAGTGGACCAGGGAATTCCTGTATTCAGAGCTAATGGTTTTGTTGTTGCAGTAATCATCTTGCCAGGGGAAATGACACTCTCCTACTAATTAAACCCCTGGGGTTTCAGAATTAACTCTCATCGCCACTATCAAGATACAGTTCAGGTTATTTTAGTCTGGCACTCAAAACTATATCAGACTTCCCTGGTGGCTCAGATGGTAAAGCGTCTGTCTACAATGCGGGAGACTTGGGTTTGAGCCCTGTGTTGGGAAGATCCCCTGGAGAAGAAAATGGCAATCCACTCCAGTACTGTTGCCTGGAAAATCTCATAGACAGAGGAGCCTGGTAGGCTACAGTCTATGGGGTCGCAAAGAGTCGGACACAACTGAGCGACTTCACTTCACTTCAAGACTATATCAAAGCTATATCTCATTTCACCTGAAAACTAAGAAAAAGATACTAGTGAGCCATGGAGATAAACAGATAATGTGAGTAGTTAACTTAGTTATAAAAAATGGTGTTTTTAGCCTTAGCTGATTAGGACACCTTCTCTAGCATGCACTTTATATCATTTTTACGTCTCTAAGAAATATAAGATGTAAACATGATCACTGAAAGAGTTGGGAGGAGAGAGGCCGCAAGATGGGGGATAGGCTTGGAAAGGTAAATCATTTGCAGGATTCACATTGCTTCTAAAGGGTACAGTTGAGAATGGAATCAAAGACTGCTTAATTCAAATACTGTTTTCTCTATAACCTCTTTCCTGCTAAAAAGGAGGTGAATTTGAAGGCATGTCTGTGTATCAAGTCAGAAAAAGCATGGATAGGGGGCAGTGATTACCACAAAAGTTGCTTCTAGGGCTTAATTTTCAGGTTTCTTCTTTGTTCTAGGTAGCAAATAGCCAATAAATGGTACTGAGAACAGAACTTCATTTAACGTAGGTGTTCATCACACATGCAGTACTTAAAGAATCTGACAGTAAGCATTAACACAATTGTATTGAGGCAGGTTGAAGGAAAAGTTACAAGTAGTTTAACATGAAGAAATGAATACTATTTGATCATGGCTGTTCAGATTTAATGAACAACAGAGACTGGGTTTTGAGTTGATAATATGTATGGTTCTCACATGAACATTCTCTTAAAAAGGGACAGTTGGAATTATCTTAATTTTTAAATCATTGCTTAACAGTTGGTATCGTTCCTAGGCTGGCAGTGGAGTTGGTTGAATAATCTTGACAGTGAGCAGCTGGCATCCTGGGGATTTCATTCTGGGGTTTTTATGTTTAATCTTTCCTTGATTCTCCCACAGCAGCCTTTTTATTGTGGCCTTGAAGTTTATTTCATTACTGTTCTGTAAGGCGTTACCGTTCACCACAGAGTATTTTTAGGCACAGACTTTATGATTTGGCATTGAACCCAATTAAATTCCTTTTTACAACATAATCTTCCCAGAGTTCTTGCCTATTAAAAAAAAATTGTTGCAGTAAAGTACTGAAACTGGGACACCTGCCCAAGCAACTCCTATAAAAGTTTAAAGTTGTTGAAGTTCAAGACACTTAAAATTCTCCTGACCTGTGTATAAGTAATAATCAAGGTAACATATAAAAACATTTCTTTTGTAATAAAGTAATTCTATTAAAAAGGAAAGCTGCAGAATTGCTTACTGAATCTTATTGGTGACTAGCAATGAATAAAAACTCTGTTTATTTGAAGTGATAATTTGTACTGAATTTTTAAAAAAACACCTATTAAATGTTTTGTCTTTTTTTTTTTTTAAATAAAGTGTTTGGCTTTGTTCTTTTCAGATATGAAGAAAAGCTTGGGGTATCTTCGGCCAGCCTTTTATTCTGGCTGAAATGTGATTATTAGTTATTCATCTGAGTTTCTGTTTCCTTTCTCAACCACCAAACTAAGTTGAAGCAGTATAAAATAGCTTGGTTAAGAATCTACGAGTTGAATGCTGCTGGCCAGGCTTACTGCCAGAACATTAATAACTTTATGCTATAATATTGAGAGATGCTAGGATTCATGTTCTGTAGGATCTTATAGCAAACTTAGATTGCTAAAGTGATTTGAGTCCATTATTGCATGGAGACAGGCGAAAGGAGTCTTCCAGTTCTGTCTAGGTTTGTTTTTAGCTCACCAATACACAAAATTTAGGTCATAAATGCTCTCTGATGCCTTTCAGGAATAAGAATATACTGACAATCTCGACGTATTAAAGATGCTTAGTCCTTCGTGACCAATAAGTACTGTATTGAATTAATTTAATCTGAGTGCCTGGGACTTGGATGGGGAGGAAGGAAGCAACCCATTAGGGTGCCTTCCTTACCCAAGGTCACAGACTAAACTCATTCTCATACAAGGCGAGGTGTTTGCATCAGCTCTGTCTCCATGAGGTAGGAGAATACAAATGAGAGAATGATTAACTGTGAGCAGAGGGCCAGGGGAAATTTGACAGAATGTGGATTAAGAATTTGATATGCAGCAAAGTAGATTTCTGACATGGAAAGAATGAGCGAATGGGAAAGACTGTCAAAGCACCTTAAATGACAGTTTAGGATTTTATTCTATTCTTAGGATTTATATCTATTTATGTAGATAACAGAAGTAGCAGGCAGCAAAAATACCTAAATAAATCTGAGTGTTGGCATGCTTAAGATTACAGGCTTTGCCTGGGCTAATAGCAGTTACTTCAAGCATCTGGAACATCATTTATAAATGGTGTGAGGTAGGGGGTCCGACATGCTCCTGAGGGGTAGTTACCCTATGCCATTTATTAAATATATGCCATTTGTTAAATAACCGTCGCTTTCTAAATCGGGTTTCTCAAGGTGTTATCCAATTTTGTGGACATTTTCAAATAACAGCATTGGTATTTATATTTCCTATTGTTTATTTTTATGTCAGTTTTTAAAACATTTTCAATGAATTTTAACTTAAAATCTTTCATTTGTACCCTTCTCTGGTTTATTTTCCTAATTTCTTAATTAAAGCTCATACTGGGTTTCATTATTTTTAGTCTTGCTTAACAATACAGACATTTAAAGTTATACATTTCACCCTGATTGTAGCTTTAAATGCACCTTGTACACATTGGCATGAAAGAGTCTCATTTTCATTAATATCTAGATTGCAATTTGCTTTTTTTAAAAAAAAGAATTATGCTTCCGTCACTGTTTGTTTGTGGCTGTTCTGGGTCTGTTGCTGTGCAGGCTTTTTTTCCAGTTGTGGAAGGCAGGGGCCGCTCTCTGGTTGTGGCTGGTGGATCTGTTTGCAGGAGCTTCTATTGTAGCACATGGGCTCAGCAGTGTGGCTCCCAGGCTCCAGAACACAGGCTGAATAGTTGGGGTTCATGGGCTTAGTTGCTCCATCTTTCCAACTCAAGGATCAAACCCACATCTCTTGCATTGGCAGGTGGATTCTTTACCACTGAGCCACCAGAGAAGCCCTATAATTTGCTTCTATTTTCTCTTTGGTTCAAGGGAGACTGTGCAGTTTTCCAGTAGTTAAGAGTTTGTTAGGCACTGTAAAATTGTTTCCTCCTAAGTTTATTGGATTATGACCTCAGAATAGGGTCTAGATAAACATCTACCGTATGTCATTGTATATGCGTGCATGTGTTCTCCGTCATGCTGATTCTTTGCAACCCCGAAGACTGCAGCCTGCCAGGCTCCTCTGTCCATGGAATTTTCCAGGCAAAAATACTGGAGTGGGTTGCCATTTCCTACTCCAGGATATCTTTCCCATTCACGGATCAACCCCACATCTCTTGCATTGGCACGTGAATTCTTTACCACTGAGACACCTCGGAAGCCCATGTCAGTGTTTAAGTATCAAGCTTAATTTACCCGAAATTAATCTAAGAGGATGGGACTAGAAGAACTGATTAACAATATTCCCTGAGCTCCTCCGGGTTTGAGCATGTTGGTCTGTTACTTTGGTACCCATGTCAAGGGCAATTCAACTGAGCACAATTTTTTCTTTCCAACATCACTCTTTTCTAACATGAGGGCATTTTTATTGGTTTCTGGATTTTTGTTTGCATCTTAAAGTGCAGTATTTTCCTTCCTTTTTTTTTTTTGGTATGCCATAATTTGGTCAATAACCAAACTTGCCAAAAAACACATCTAGGTCCCTATTCCCTGAGTTTGTGTTGACTGTGTCTATCACCTTGTAGTTGAATGGTGACTTAACTGTTATCTTCTAATTCATTTTCCTTCTGCATTCATTGTGGTTCTGCCACTGATAAGCAAATCTCTATTAAGAGGATTTTCATCCATGTCTCTCCCGTTCTTTAAAGTGGTTTCTGCTTTATCCTGTGATTGTCTTGATTGGGCTTCCAATTTGTTTCTCAATCTTTTTCCCTTGTTCATCATTCTTTGTGTTCTTCAAGGATTACATTTCCTTTTATAATGGAATCTTCAGCCATCAGTATATTTAAAACTTGGTTTGCTTTCTTAAGTATCATGCCATTTCATCTTTTGTAAAATAAACCTCATCCAGACAAACTTGCCCTGCTAAATGGAGGGTTAACTCCCCTGAAACTCCCCACCTTATCTGAAGATGCTTCCTGTTCATCCCTGCTTGCTGTTACTGCTCATCCTCTCTTCCTTTATCTGAGTGTGGAAAGGGGCAAGGGTTACCCCCACAGCACCCCTGGGGAGAGCTCTGTACTGTCTTTGTTTAAAGATCTGGTCTCTCCCACTTCTTTCGAGGATTTGTTAACGGCTGTCTTGGGATTCACTTCCCCTGGACTCTTATCCTCTGTCCCATGATGATGTCATCCAGTCGCTCAGTCGTGTCCGACTCTTTGCAGCCCCATGCATGGACTGCAGCTACGCAGGCTTCCCTGTCCTTCATCTCCTGGAGCTGGCTCAGACTCATGTCCATTGAGTCAGTGATGCCATCCAACCATCTCGTCCTCTATCATCCCCTTCTCCTCCTGCCTTCAATCTTTCCCAGCATCAGGGTCTTTTCCAATGAGTGGACTCAGCATCAGGTGGCCAAAGTACTGGAACTTACCAGTCCCATGAGGGCTTCAGAAAACAAAGCCTGGCTGATCTGCCTGCCCCATTGCCCACATTTACATGTCCAATTATAGATGTTTTCAACCTCAAGCTTTATTCCTTAACTTTGCTCAAGACCGCCTTCCTCTTTTTTTTCTACAAAATAGAGAACTGTTATCACAATTCTCAAGACTGTATTAATCTTGAGGTCAACCTTCTTCCCTAATACCACTTATTTTTTCCTGGCTACCATTTTTCAAAGTTAATGACAGCTTTTAGTCCTTTCATTTTTTTTAGTTGCTGCTGAATTATTTTCCACTTTTCCTTTTTCTTCCCCTTCCTTTTAATAAGCTATTGAGGGAGAGAAATTCTAAGATCAGCTTGGAAGTCCTAGACTACCCACTACTGCAATGTTTTGTCAGTTTTTAAAGTTAATCTTTTAAACGTTCTATGAAAACCCTGCAATGCACACGCACAGGTTTTAAAATAAAACCTGGGCTTAACCTTTGCTCTCACTAGCTCTTGAGACTTTGGGCCAGTTTTATGACTATTTTAATGCTGAGTTTCCCTATCTTTAAAACATGGCTAAATAAAGCTACCTTATATTCTTATATAAGGGGCTTCCCAAGTGGCTTAGTGGTTAAGAAAATGCCTGCCAGTAAAGGAGATGCAGGTTCAATCCCTGGGTCAGGACGATCCCCTAGAGAAGGGAATGGCTACCTGCTCCAGTATTCTTGCTTGAGAAATCCCATGGACAGAGGAGTCTGGCAGGCTACAGTCCATGAGGTCAGAGCCAGACACGAATGAGCACACACTCTTATATACAGCAACGCTTGGTGCATAAGTATTCAAAGCAGGGTCACTGAATTACTGTTTTATTTTATCAGCAGGATGAGGAACCACTTAGGCCGAATCTGAAAATCAGAGACTGGGCAACAGACATGGAAAGGATTCTGGGACCCTTGGAAGAGAGAGGACAGCGTCTGATAGTAATCCTGTGTGGGGAGGAGAAGTCCATTGAAAAAGGTCCTACTTGAATGAAAAGTAATGAACTGTCTGAAACAGAAACAGGAGAGATGGACTCGATGGAGAATAAACACTGAAATTCTTAGGAGCTTTCAAAGTGTTAATTTTTTAATTAAAAGTTAATTTATTGAACATGCTTAATTTTTTTCATAGACATAATTTTTATACCAAATGTCAATAAAAACCAAACCAAACATTAACATATTAAATATTACAAAGATGTGAAAATTCAGGAGGGTATGCCTAAAACTCAAATTTTAGGAATCAGAAGTAATTTGAGGGGCATCATAAATTATGAACCAAGTTCAAGAGACACATTACTGTATTATGTGTTGCCTTTCTCAACAGGATGTCCGCCAGCACCCAACACCACAGGCATGCCCACTGAGCCGAGGGCCACATCCTCCACTATATTCCAGCTGTTGGTGTAGCTTTGGCTGAATGGCTGAGCCAGCGTCGAGAAAGGTATCCTGACGCTCGATGAGCAGTCTCTCTGTGGCGACATTTACACGCTGGAGCACAGGGGGACTCGGTGCCCTCTTCTAGGGTTGACAGTGAAACCAGAAGGAAGTGATGGGGCTACAGATGAGAAGAACTAGCTTTCCATCGTCATCTGAATTGTTTACAGCGTGCTTTTAGGAGTCTGCTCTCTAACACACCTGTATTGTTTATTTCCTCCTGGGTGAGTCTAAAGCGACTTTTCACATGAGGGGAAAGGTAGTCAAAACTTCGCCTGAAATCCTCTCCCAGAGAGGACATTTAAACAAGGCTGACTGAGCTAGAACCATTTTATTGATGGTCTAAGTTTAAAACTGTTTCAAACACATTATGTTTTCATATGTTGTGTTAAGAGTTTTTCAGGTGATGATTATTTTTAAAATATTATTGACTTAAATCTCACAAGACTGAAGTAAATTTGTGCATATCACATCCACTTCATAAAAAGAATAAACAGAAATGGTGGCTTGCCTGAGAAACTATAGTAATTCAGAAGTACACTGGATCTCTCTCCTAGACCTTATTTTTAAAGCACAGCTGTAATAGCTATATTGAGATTTTATGAAGTGGAGTTTCATTCTATTACTCAATGTTAATGGACAGATGTTCCAACCATGGTTTATCTGCCATGGTTCATGGAAAACAGAAAAAAAAAAAAAAGAACCAAACATAGCTACGCCTCTACCCTGTGGTCTTTAGCTTATTGCTGACAGCTAACCAGCAAATTCTCTGTAGCAGGATAATAAGATAAGTCACTTGTTAGGTCCTTGCATAACTGAACAATTAGATGTTGTTAAGAGTTTATGGATGACCCCTGTCTACCTTCAGATGCTATACTTGTTTTAGCTTTTGACTATCCCATTCTACAAATGGCCATCATTTTCAAAATGGTAAACATAAGCTTAACGTGGCTTCGCAATTCCACTCCTAGTATATACCAAAGAGAAGTAAAACATCTCCACAAAAAAACTTGTACATGAATGTTCACAGCAGCATTATTCATAATAGCCCCAACATGGAAAGGACCTAAATGTCCATCAACTGATGAACGGGTAAACAAATGTGGTACATCCATGCAACAGAATATTATTTGCCATAAAATAACAAGAAAGTACTACATATATGCATATCATGGACGAGACTTGAAAACATTATGCTCAAAGAAAGAAGCTAGGGGCTCCCACAGTAGTCCAGTGGCTAAGACACTGTGCTCCCATTGCAGGGGGCCCAGGTTTGATCCCTAGTCAGGGAAGTAGATCCCACATCTCAACTGAAGATGCTCGTACCACAACTAAAACAAATAAATAAATGTTTAAAAAGAAAGAAGCTAAACATAGATGGCCACATAAGATTCCATTAGATTCCACTGTAAGATTCCATTTATATGAAATGTCCATAATAGACAAATCCATAGAGACCAAAAGATGAGTGTTTATCAGGGGTTGGGGGCAGAGCGGAGGAAGAGTGGTTGCTGGTGAGTATGGGCTGATTTTGGGGGGATGATAAAATGTTCTGAAGTTATATAGTGGTCATCTAGCACAGTAGTTATAGCACAACTGTAACTACTCCAAAAATCCATGAGCTGTACATTTAAAACAGTGAATTTTATGGTATGTGAATTCTTTTTCAATAAGTATTTTTCAATTATTTTTCAAAAAGTCATCAATATATTATCTCCTATTTCTCACATGCTGGAGACAATACTACTTCCAAATGAGCAAGAAGGAAAGATATACTTTATTTTGCTAAAATGAATATGAGAATCTTGATACTAACTATTGCTAATACATGTATTGGCTTAGAATAGTTTTATTTCACACTCTGATCAACAATGGATTTATTTTTCTTATCTGAGAAAAATTAAGAGTATAGGGAGCTACAGTCTGGAAGGAGTTATTATAGGCTAGAACTCTTTGAAAAAGAAAAATACTTGTTCTCAGCAATATGAAAATAAAAACTTACCAGGAACTGACCGATGGACAACAAGAGGCAAAACAAAGCCAACACGTTAAACAAAGGTTTACACTGACAAAGTTTTAAAAATTTACAGCACATGGAAATCCAGACCCAAAACACAGTCTTGAAGGTTCTAGTTCCTTCTCTCTGCACTTCAGGCTCCCTCCGAGAGGCGTTGCTATGGTAAGCTGGTGATGGCTCTCCCTGCAGATGCCATCCGCGCTGCTCCCGGCGTGAGCCAGCGACGGCCACAGAGGGCAAAAGCCACAGGTCACAGGCTCTGCAGCCGCAGCAGCTTGCTCCCATCACCAGGGACAACGCTGCACAAAATAAGCTGGCACACAGGGAGTTTCTTTTTTTTAACTCAAAACAGTCCAGTCCAGCCCTCCCTTCAGTCTTGATTGCCACTTCTATCTTTCTGTTTTACAGAACAGTAGTCTGTTGCCTGCGACATACTCCAAGCCACCTGGATGCCACAATGACTATGTCTGCACGACTGCGTAGAGCTTAAAAAAAAGAACAGCACGTTTCTTACACTGTGTTCATGTATGAAAAGGGAAGAAGACGGCTGTCAGTTTTCCAGGTCTTTGGCTAAAGCGTCACAGATGAATTGTAAGGTACGCTGGTACAAAAAAGCATCCTTTGTCTTTGGCTTACAAATGTTCAGATGGTTAACGTCCACAGGAATTAGATCTCCAAGGCCTAAATCTAAAGAAAACAGAAATGTCAATAAAGTCTAGGTTAAAAATATAAGCTGCCCCCGTCAACAGGGAAAGAGACCAGATGGGTAGATGTAAATGTCAAGTTGGTTGTGACAGAGATCTCTAAAAGATAAAGGAACTTACAGTTGACTCTAGCTAAACTGTATGTGCCTAATCATGAGAGGACGGAGTCTCATGCGGTGCTAGTATACTTCTATGCTTTTCTCATAAATTCTGCATATGTCTGCATTGCCTGCTTCCTGATCTTACAGTGAGCTGCGCCTGAGCACTGTCATCTCCAAAGCCTTTATACACTGCAGGCTATTCCTACGTTATCCCACATTTCTGTGAACCACTTCTTTTCCGAGAGTTACTATGAGAAACTCGGTAGTGAGCTCCCTTGCCCTGATGAAAAGAATGGGAACGTCTCACACGGAATCCTTCCTATACCCTGACCTTCCATGCTCACTCTACCAGGGAAGGAGACGACATGGTGCTTGGGAGACCTGGGTGAGCTTTTCACGTTCCCACCCAGCCAAGTCCACCTCCTGGCCATGCCAGGAGGCACTAGTGAGGCCAGCCTGGTGAGCAAGTGCAGGTGGAGGTTATGAAGGAAGACAGGCCAGCCGGTGACACAGAAGAAGTGGACAGAATTACAGCAAGGCTATGTCACTGCCAGCAGCTGGTCCACCATACTAATTCTGCTTTAAGCTTCCAAAGTCCTCATAAAAGACGAAAAAAGCGCCACTGTTCTTTGAACTCTTCAGATTCTTCAACTACCAAACAGCAACCCTTCACCTCATGGCATATTACTTTAAGGTAAAGTCTCTCTTCAGGTTCCACTACAGGGTATCAAGCGTTTTTCATTCACTTAGATAGTAACTAACGCAGCGGGAGAGAAGGCCCATCGGCAGGCGCTCCGGATACGCTCCACACCTGGCTGCCCGGAGCCCCCAGTGCCTCCAGGACAGCACCTGACTCAGCCTCTGAGGCAATCGGAAAAGAGCCTGACGAGCAAACTCAAGAGTTAGCTGGATGAGGGGAAAGCATTTCAGGGAGTGGAGTGTCCATGCTGTTCACTATGCACAGAGGAACAGAGGAGGCTGCAAGGAGAACGGAGATTTGAGCCTTGCCCACAAGGAGCCTACATGGGCTACAGGAGTGGGTACTGGTCATGCCCCTCATCCCAGGAGCAGGAAGAGACTTTACACTAGTTTTTTTCCTTCCAAATCTTTGTTGCTTGAATATTCCCCATGTACCGTCCATTTATTTAGTAAGCATCCACGCCTTTAGTAGATTTCAAGGTTCCTGAAGGTGGCTATCAGTCTGTTAAATGAAATACTCCTTTTAATCGGGCTGATAGAAAAGTTCTGGATTCTCACCTGAAGGCAGCAGCTTTCAGTGTGGAAGCTAACACAGTGTTAGCCAGTTAACCTGTGCCGTCTAATCAGTTAATCAAAGGGGGGCAGGAAATGCCAAGGTTAAAGGTTTGCCAAGAAATTTTAATCTGTGGCTTAACAGAGTAACAGAATCTAAATCTTCATAAAGCTGTCTTCTAAAAACTGAGAAACTGAACCTAAAAGCTGACGTTTATAATGACCACCTACCAGGAATCTAAGGTCAAACAAGTTTCAAAAGAGTGAATACCTGCTGATTCCAGGGGCACCACGTGGAGTTTAATCATGCCCCCAATGTAGGTTGGTAGTGTTTCCACAAAACTCAGCACCTGGAAGTTTTTGTCTTTTGCAAACTCCAGAAAGTCATCCTGTAGTGTTTTAAGGGCGGGACAATCTGTAGAATTATAGAGAACAAGAACATGACAAGTCCTGTGTATCTAGTTCATAATAAAATGCAGCAACCTTGCGAATTTGGGGAGGAAATTAGGGTTCTGATTCAAGATAGTGGCTTAGTTTCTTCCTAAGAAGCCATGAAGATGAGAGTAAAGGGCTAAAACCACCCGAGAACTGAGGAGCCGGCAGAAGTTTCTCACGTTACCGGCTGACAGGAAGTAGCGCCCAGGGCAGTGTGGTATGCAGGACGGAGGGTCCCCGCAGTGTGCGCTGACACGCCCGCGTGCATCCTAAAACACCTCTCAACAGCAGAGCCTGTGTGTAATCACAGAGCGCCTGTCCCCCATCCTCGGATATGAAAGGGCAACCAAGAGGCGCCAGGTCTCAGAGGAAAGCCTGCCGCCGGAGAGAGACCCGGTGATCAGACAGAAAACCTGAGCACAGGAGACAGTTAAAACAAAACCTCTGGTATCTTTAGGATGATTTCAAAAGAAAATGGGTCACAGAAGAAAGAGCTGCTGGAAAATAAAATATGACTGCAAAAAAATAAAATTCACCAGAAGGTTTCAAGGTAAAGTCCTATAACTCTCCATAAAGCAGAAAAAAGAACATCTGAGCAAAAGGACAACGGCATATTAAGGCTCAGGCCAGGGGCCCCAAACTTCTCATAGAGGTGTTCCAGAGAGAGAAGATGCTCAGTAACCAAAAATAAATACAGTGCCTTATAGTTAATATGGTGAATATTAAAGCTCATGTATATTTTAATAGTTGACTTTCCAAGCCTGTAGGAAAAAACAGTTCATTGGTAATTTGGAATAATACTTAAAGCAGAACATTATGTACCTTTTAAAATTGTAAATATTAAAATTGTTGTATTTCTTGAGAAAATAATGTGTGCTAAAAAAGATCTGCTAAGACGCTTTAGTGGTATCTGACTCTTTGAGACCCTAATGATCACAGCCCTTCAGGCTCCTCTGTCTGTGGGATTCTCCAGGCAAGAACACTGGAGTGGGTTGTCATCTCCTTCTCTAGGGGATCCTTCCGACCCAGGGATCGCACCCGTGGTTCTTATGTCTCCTGCATTGGCAAGTGGATTCTTTACCACTAGCACCACCTGAGAAAATAATGCTAAGAAGAAAAAGGGACGGTATCAAAGAAAAATTAACCCCAAACTAAAAGTTTCCCATGATAGTCTAAACACAACTAATAGAGAAACGGTAAAATGAGGTAATATGAGTCAAGTTAGAAACTGTCTTCTCCTTCTCCTATATACTTGGTATTAATACAATGCCAATTTCCTTTTGAAAGAAAGAATTACCTTTGCTGAGTTCTTTGACTTCCAAAGAGGGAAAGAGAAGATAGCGAACATTAACAGAGTATTCAGCCAGATGGGATCCATGATGAGGGACACTATAAAAAATTATTCCTCTGGTATTGTTTATAAGAGTACTCATTTCTGGCTTCTTCGAGGCTTCCAACAGCATCTTTTTGACAAGAAGACCTAGTCATATAGAGAAGGAAAAAAAAATGCATAAGCTAGTTTCCTTCACTTGTTTTTTTTAAAAAGGCAAACAAGAATACAGAAAAAGATGCGTTCTTTAAAAAAGTTGAAACAATTATTCTCTGTAGTCCAACCAGCAAGGCCTTAAAATATTAACACTTAACGGGCTGTCATCTCTGGGGTCGCAGAGTTGGACACGACTGAGGCGACGTAGCAGCAGCAGCAGTGGCGGTCATGCTCCTAAGCCTCTAAAACGTGCGGCACAAGGCTGCACACAGGCGAGATTCTAGAAACTCACCTGTAAGGCAGCTGGTACTGCACAGGATGCCCTCTCCCAGAGAAGAAGGGCAGGCGCTGCACGCTGAGTGCCCATCAAGGAGGTGACTGTGCACGGCCAGCCCCCTGCCCCGACCCACAGTAGCCCACTAACCACCATTCCATTAAGACGTACTAATATTAAAAGACACAGACTCTCGTATTGTGGAGAAAACAAAGCTGCTGTGGGAGAATGCACCTAGGAATGCACCTTCTCTCCTGTCCCCCAACCTGGGCTTAGAGCTGACAGGGAAACCCAAGGTAACATGGAGGGTAGCAGTGGGTCTCGGAGGATACAAAGTGTTAACATCTGCCTTTTGGCCCAAAGGCCAGACACAGAGCCATCAATCCTGAGCATTTCGTCAGATAAACTAGGCCAGGAGCTGCACAAAGGCCCTCTGTGAGGTGGATGGTGAAAATTTAGAACTGGACTGGGGGAGAGGGTTGGGAGAAGCAGGAGATGTGGTTAGCAAGCAAGCATGAGGGCCAGTGAGCCGACCCCTGCGACCACACGGCCATCGCGGGCTCTGGCCAGGGGAAAGCAGGCCGGCAGGGGGCTGGGGCTGTGGGCACCGGAGCAACGACGGACTCTCAAGGATGGTTGAGAAGCAGGGACGAAAGGGGGGCCCTGGGACCAGCCTTGCGTGCTGAGCAGTATTTACAAGTCGGGCTTATACATGCCATGGACAGCTTCTGACATTTACTCATTATCACGCTTAATGCCTCATGAAATCATTGAGTGGCAAACTCATTTGCTTCTTTTTATTTTCTCATTTTCTTTTTATATGATCTGTTACTAGTTGTCCCTTTCTAGAAAAACAAATAGCATGGAAGGAGAGTAGTCATTTAAACCTCCAAGCTATCGCCAAAAACACTAATTCAGGGGAAAGAGGGCCACCATTACATAGCCGCAGAAACTTCGCTGCGCCCGACGGCTGACAACTCGGTGCTGGCTTGGCAACAACGAAACGCACTGACCTCCCATGCTGTGTGACACCCATATCACCGGCCTGTCCCCAACACCAGCAGCTCTGAGCTTCCTCAGCAGTTCGTTGCTCCGGAACGCGATGGACTTTCTGAACAAAATGAGAACAGCAGGCGTGACGGGAGGCTGGCGCCCCCCCCATTGCGCTGTCCGCTTCTCAAGCAAGGTCCTTTGCTCACTGTACCGACTCCACAGGCTGCGTGTCGGAGTCAGGACTACCTCCGTCTCTCGGGATGATCCCTGCAGTTGCTTACTCCCCATTTCTAACTTAATCACGCTGGCGTTAAGTGGAAATCTTCACTAAACAGGCACTGTGTAGGCATCTAACCTGTAACTGGCAATTTTCACGGGTCAAACTGACTCCCCCCCCATTGCGCTGTCCGCTTCTCAAGCAAGGTCCTTTGCTCACTGTACCGACTCCACAGGCTGCGTGTCGGAGTCAGGACTACCTCCGTCTCTCGGGATGATCCCTGCAGTTGCTTACTCCCCATTTCTAACTTAATCACGCTGGCGTTGAGTGGAAATCTTCACTAAACAGGCACTGTGTAGGCATCTAACCTGTAACTGGCAATTTTCACGGGTCAAACTGACCCCCACCCCGCTTAGACTGTGCGTCCCCCTCTCGTATGTGGCCTCCCTGGAGACCACACAGTCCCTTGCGGGTTCACCTGTGGAGTCAGCTCTCGTTGCTGTTTAGTTGTACTTGGATTAGTGTTACAAACACTAAGCTTCCATCATTTCGGTTATATTCCTTAGAAACAGCACAAAGCTCATCAGAATCGAAGCATTCAAATACATATTTTTAAACCAGAAGGGAGCTTTAAAGCTGTCTGGTCTAGTGCTTTTAAACTGTGTAGCTGGAGAATCCTTTCTTTAAGTAAAGGTGTATGAGCACTCGTCTGAATTAAGGGGGGAGGGAGCCCTGTGGACTTGCCCACTGACCCCTAGGCACCATTCCTCCAGCACCTGGGTGGGGATCATTCAGAGACAACAGTTTGAGAACACTGGTCAGACCAGGCCCCTCCGTTGGCAGATCAAACTTCCCAGACCAGTGAAATGACCTAAAGTGGCTGGTGAGTCGCAGGCAGAATTGGCTACAGTCTGGCTCCTGACGCCCGGAAGCCACGTGCTGTCTCCTGGACCTACAATTGGACGCACAGCATACAGGCGACAGAGGGAGCCCACACGGCGCAGCCTCTCTCAGCCACCTTCAGGTGCTGTGCTCGGGAACACAAAAGCCAAAAGCCTCGTGTTTACTTCCAGGAGTCAAGGAGACTGTGCTCTGAATCCGCGGTCCTTACTCAGTTCAGTTCAGTCACTCAGTCGTGTCCGACTCTTTGCGACCCCATGAACCGCAGCACGCCAGGCTTCCCCGTCCATAACCAACTCCTGGAGTTTGCTCAAACTCGTGCCCATTGAGTCAGTGATGCCATCCAACCATCTCATCCTCTGTCATCCCCTTCTCCTCCCACCTTCAATCTTTCCCAGCATCAGAGTCTTTTCCAGTGAGTCAGTTCTTCACATCAGGTGGCCAAAGTATTGGAGTTTCAGCTTCGGCATCAGTCCTTCCAATGAATATTCAGGACTGATTTCCTTTAGGATGGACTGGTTGGATCTCCTTGCTGTCCAAGGGACTCTTAAGAGTGGTCCTTATTAGGAGAAGAGTTTTAAGTGAACCATGTTAGGAACCCAACAGTAATACTCTAAGCCTTTGGTAGTTTCATTACTTATAGCTAACTCTCTCTAGAAGGAAGAGGGAAAAAGTTAAGAAGAAAATCCTGGCTGTGACACCAAAGACAAAACTCCCTTCCCTCCGGGCCACCTGTGCCCTAGCCCCTTCCCCGCTGTTACCTTTCTGTAGGGCACCTGGCTCTCCAGTCGCTGAGGCTGGTGTCATACTCCACAGATATTATTCGGAGAGCTGGACAGTCTCTTGCTAACCACGACTATGTAAAATTAAAAGTACAAAAGGAAAAATATCAATTTCCACTATCCCACTTACTTCTTAGCAACTGAAATTCGTAACTAAAGGACCCTTGTAATATTGACAGCTAGTAAAAGATTGCACTGGAGTCAAGTGTAAAGGTGATCAGAAAAATAATTGCAGCATTTTATATCACTGCTCACAAGGTGATATCAGTATTTACAGCATAAAGTCTATGTAGGTGTTAAGAGTATGCACAATTTTAGTCTGCTATTGACAAAAGCAGGGTCTGTTTTTGGAATCTAGATCAAATTGGCTTTTTGAAAGCATTTAATAGAAAGCTATGATCTCAGGACAGACAGAACAGCGTGACAGAGGTCAGAGATCTGATCTGAGAACTCAGAGATACTGGTTAGAGTCACGGTTCTGTCTCCATGAACCCAAGGTTTATCATCCTCTCCATGTTCCAGTGTCACCAGAGAGAGGGCGCCAACTATTCTTTATGCTGATAAGCCTCGTAAAGGTGAATAAGCAGCAGTGGGACAAAGCTCCACAAACTATACATATTATAGCATCAGTTTTCACTGAGCTTTAATAAATTTTATTCAGTAAATTCATCCCAGCATTTAGGCTCTTTAGGAGAAATAATGTCAAAGAAATCCAAAGCAGAATTACTTCTTCAAAGTCTTTCTATTATAATTTTTAAAATCACAGAACTAGTCAACTGTCATTAATATATCATTTACTGAATTACATTTTCAGTGCGAGCGAGCTATCACTGGCCCTCACTCCTGTTTTTTCACTGAATACACTGTGTCACAGCATGCACCCAACATCAGACAGCAGAATGACAAGCCCAGCTGTTCGGGTAACATACTATACATGTCTCTAAGGGAAAGAAAAACTGCATGGAAACAAATCTCAGTAGAAGGAGAAAAACAAGGAAGTCACAATGAGGACCCAAAGGCTGGTGGCACAGCCGTGTGTCAGGATACGGGAGGCCCGCCGGAGGCCGCCGCTTCCTTACCTTGGGCCAACAGGTTGTATACTTGGTTTCATCTTCTGAGACCTTTTCAGTTAAATCCTGATCATTGTCCTGCTGGCGCCACGTTTTGAATGCTGCTCCCATAAGGCCATGAATAAAAAGGACATCTGCTTTAATGGGCTGACTAATAGGCGGGAGAGAATTTTGAAAAGAAGCAGGAAAAAATGTGTTATTACTTTGATAGGAATCTATACAGCATTCTCTGGATGCTGCTTAGCAGGTTTATATAACACCAAATCAGCTTCATTAAGACCAGCTTTATAAACACAGGTTAGCTGAGGAACCCTAAAAGGGTTCTGACAAAGACATATGGCATGTGCTCACTGCTGTCTCCATAAGGATGAAGACACAGCTGGCCAGGCAGACCAACCAAAATCAACTGTAACGCACTTAGAGATCAATGAAGGGGCATGCCATAGGTTACCTTCCAGAGAACTCCATGAGAATATCACACAAATCAATAAAAATATTTAAGACGTTAAATAATATGCTAATATAGTTTCAAACTCAGTGTGCATGAAAGAGATTTATTTTATCAAGGAAAGTGATGTTTATCAGAAACAGAGCAAATAGATTTTAAAATAACTTTATTCTCTCTCTGTATATGACACTGTAAAAATTACAATAGCATATTACTTGCAAGCCATTTATAATATACACACAATCATGCCACACATATAAAATACATTATCATATCATATTATTTACAAATGAGAATTAACCAGGCCATCTATTTTTCAAGTTGAAAAGAAGTTCTTGCTGTTTTCTGAGGTATTATTTTTAAAGTGCCTGACAAAAATCCAAAATATGTGTCACTTTTTTGTTGCGGTCCTTTTTATATTCATCGTCTTAGCAGTGATACAGCTGGAAACAGTCACCAGAAACAACCTGAGGAAGGAGCATGAGCCAAATGTACCATTACAGCCCATTTCGCCCGGCACAGGCCTTCACACTCACCTAAGCTTTTTCCAGTCCCTTGAGATCTAGGCCCAGGCTCGTTTGGTGCCTGCATATAATAATGTCCTAGTCCCTTTTCATCCAGACCAGCCTCTACGACCCTCATCAATCAATAACTTACATCTACATGAAAAAGTGTAATGCGACAAAGACACAGGCATCAAAGTCTATGTGAGACACGTTATAATAGGTAGATGCAGTCTTCCTAAAGGTAAGCCCTTGGTAGAAAATAACCCCGGTAATTTAGCTGGTTCCCATTTGGTGACTGCAGACTGTCTGGGTAAATGAGGTATCTGACATACTTGTATGGGCTTTCACTGGTCTAAATCGTGCAGAAGGCAGTTAGAATGCTAAGCCCCCGGGCCCCAGGTGCCTGGGGCGGCAGCACCAGCCTTCTCACCTGGTGCGGCACAGCGGGTGCAGCAGGTACACGCCGTCCTGGTACTTGTCTGGCACGGTCTCTCGGTCCAGGTTAGCCAGTGTTCTGGCGGCATGGGAGGCCTCCATGACGTGCTGAGACTTGACTGCTTCCGCCAGTATGGAAACCCAGCCTGGTAAAGAGAACAGACTCCCTAAATACCAGCCCCCGTCACTCAGACTGTTGAGAGGTTTCAGGCTAAAAAGGGTGGGGGGGGGCACACCTCTGCGCCTGTCTGCGAGGAAAAGCCCGGCTGCCCCAATTCCATTCTTTCCTAAGGCCCTCTGGGTCTCACAACACAACGTCATGTGTCCCCAGCCACTTTTTTTTCGTTTAGAAAATGCAACAAAAGTTGTAATTACTAGGGATGAGGTCATATACGGTAAGAAACGGTCCTATTTTGCTTTAGCAATGATTATTAAACTCAGTGAGTTAATACTAGTTACTTCATTCTGATTGGCAGTCAGATTAGCAGGCTTTACTATCCATGAGGAAGTTGTTTCTTAATTATGAACTTGTTAAGACTTGAGGTTCACAGGGAAAAAAATTTTTTTTAATTGAAGTATAGTTGATTTACAGTGTTGTGTTAATTTCTGTGTACAGCAAAGTAACCCAGTTATACCTACATCTATATATTCTTTTTTATATTCTCTTCCTTTATTATTTATCTCAGGATACTGAGTATAGTTCCCTATGCAATACAGTAGAACCTTGTTTATCCATTTTCTATATAACACTTTGGAAAAACTTCCTTAAAGGGAGACAAAGAAATACTTTCTGCAGTACCACTGCATTTCTTTTTGATGTTTTTGTTGTTTAAAAGTGTACTGCTTTATGTACATAAATATGTATGAAAGTTTATGCATGCATGCACACATCACACACGCGAGGATCTAGAAAGAGGCACCAAACTAACCAACAGTCACTACCTCTGAGGAGGGGAGGCAGCTGGGATTGGGGTGGGCTCTGTATAAAGGTGGGTTTAATTTTTTGCTGTATCTGTGTTCTACGAAGTATTTACAATGAGAGTCCGTTCATGTATTATTTAAAATAAAATAGAACATGGGCTTTGAGGTCAGAGAGACTTGGGCGTCAAATTTCTGTGCCCTGCTTACTTGCTATGGAGACTCAGTCAAGTTACATTGCTCCTTTGACCCAAAGGAAGGTTCTAATAAATTAATCTAGATAAAAACTGCCATTACCAAGCCCGGCAGGTGCTCAATAGACAGCAGCTTGTCCTCATGTCCTCCTCCCACTTTCTGTGGCAAAGTGTTGAGAATCACTGTGATGACAGGAGGCCATTAATTTAATAATCCAGAAGAAATTCCAGACCCAACAATTTTTTAAACAATATTCTAATTTTAAAGAAAACCCCTCTTCAAAATCTGTTGTAGAATGCTTTATAATAAATAGTGTTTTAAAATTCTACCTAGAGAGATCTACAAGTTTGTTACTGGTATGTACAAAAATATAGCTTCATTTTAATGGAGTCACAAGAAAGGTAAAACTAGAGAAAGCGTGGCACAGCCATTTCTACAGCATTTTTCAGTTGACAGAGTATTTTAATAATGCCTGTGATGTTTCACCTTTATAAACCATCAAATGCTCCTTGGAAAACTTGTGTCTTTCTTAAATATTTACTGTTTTTAAATTATATAACTTTTGTATATACTTTAATTGTAAAAATGAACAAAAACAGCATTTAAAAAGGAACATCCCACTTTAGCATTCCCATCATTTCCCAATTCTCATTTATATCCTCAGAAGTAACTAAAGTTAAAAGTCTGGTAGATACCCTTCCAAACCTTTTTAAAAATTCAATTACATACCAATAATTTATACATATATACTAGCTCCATATTGGAGAAGGCAATGGCACCCCCACTCCAGTACTCTTGCCTGGAAAATCCCATGGATGGAGGAGCCCCGTGGGCTGCAGTCCATGGGGTCACGAAGAGTCAGACACGACTGAGCAACCTCACTTTCATGCATTGGAGAAGGATATGGCAGCCCACTCCAGTGTTCTTGCCTGGAGAATCCCAGGGACGGGGAGCCTGGTGGGCTGCTGTCTCTGGGGTCGCACAGCGTCGGACACAACTGAAGCGACTTAGCAGCAGTAGCAGCAGCAGCTCCATATGCTTTTATTTTTGCTAAATGGAATTATACTGTTGCTACTGTCTAGTGACTTGATTTTATACTTTAGCCATGTACACAGATCAAACACCGATAATGAAATTGAATCAGTAATAATAGTAATAATAATAAACTCCCAACAAACAAAAGTCCAGGACACGATGGCTTTACAGGCGAATCCTAAAACATTTAGAGAAGAGGTAACACCTATCCTTCTCAATCTGTTCCACAAAACTGCAGAGAAGGGAATGCTTCTGAACTCATGCTGCGAGACCAGCATCACCCTAATGCTGAAACCAGACAAAAACATCACAAAAAAATAAAATCACAGACCAATATCCCTGATGAACACAGAAGCAAAATTCTCAACGAAACATTAGTAAGCTGAATTCAGTGTACAAGAATCATACACCATGACTGAGTGTGATTTACCCCAAAGGTGCAAAGATGCTTCTAAGACCTGTAAATCCATCAGGGTGACACACCACATTAAGAAATTAAAAACTGTGAATTATGATGCTGTATACCTGAAACTTATGTAACACTGCACCTCAACTATACCTCAACTATACTAAATAAAAGTACATTAATAAACAGAAAGGGAAAGCACAGAGAAACAAATGTTTGGAAAGATATGGACAGAGCCTTAGTGACCTGTGGAACAGAATCAAGAGGTCTTATACCCAGAATTGAGGTTTCAGGAGGAAAGAAAGGAAAGGGGACAGAAAAAAAGTTTAATGATACACTATCTGTAAAGTTCCCAAATTTGATCAAAAATATCAACTCACAGATACAGTCAGCTCAGTGAACACTAAGTAAGATAAACATAAAAACAGACGAGATACTTCACAGTCAAACTGCTGAAAATCTTAAAAGAAGGCAGAGGGAAAAAGGACACATTTCATGTAAGAGAACAATGAACCTAAAAACTTCTCATCAGACAGTACGCACACACACCAACAATGCAACAGGAGCCTGCTCTTGGTGTCCTGGAAACATGCCCCCAAAGTGCTGCTTTGTTATCGATAAAAGACTGATGTTCAAAAGAAAAAGAGAAATAGAATGTATTTTTTAAGTGCTGACAGAAAAAAAAAAACCACATTATCAATGAAGTATTTTTTATCCATGGAAAATATCCTATCCCTGGATAATAAAAGTCAAAATATTTTCAGAAAATGAAAGGTGAAGAGAATTTATTGCCAGTAGACTCAGGTCTTTAGGTTGAAGGGAAATGGTATCAGACGCAAGTTTAGATAGAAAAGAAGGTAAAGAATTCTGGATATAATATGTAAATAAAATTTGTTTTCTTATATTCTTTAAATATCACTTGACTATTAAAAGAAAAATAGCTACAATATATTGTGATGTCTATGGCCTGTAACATATTATAGTCTGTAATTATGACAGTATCACAAATGATAGCAGAGGGCATAAAGTGAATTATACTGTTGTGAGACACTCACATTATATATGAAATGGTATAATATAAATTCAGAATAGATGGTTATAAGTTAAAGATACAGTCAATCAAAAAATACACATTAAATACTGTAAAAAAAAAGCTAAAAGAGGAGAAAGAACAGAATATAAAACAAAACTCAAGTAAGCCCAAAATAGTCAATAAAGGAGAAAAAAAGAAACAAAAACCAGAAAGGGAAAAAACTGCTAGACAACAGACATAACCAAATACTATCAATGATTATATTAGAGGCAAACAGACAAAACACTCCAATTAAAGGGGATTAGCAAGCTAAACTTTCTAAAGAAGATGCAAGTATGTGATGTCTGTGAAAGATGTACTTATTTTTAGGCACAGCAAAATGAAAGCAAAAGAGAAAACCACAAAAGACATGCAAACAGCAACCATTAAAAAAGGCCAGCTGGCTATTTTAATACCTGATAAAGTGGACTCCAAGAAAAGGAGTATTACCAGTGACAGAGAAATTACTTAATAAAAAAGGAACAATTCACCAGGAAGAAAAATCTGATAGAACTAAAGGGAGAAACAGAAATTTACAATCACAGTTGAAGAATTTAACTTGTCTTGGTAATTGATAAAAACTAAACAAAACATCTGGAGAAGATTTGAATAATATAATCAACCAACTTGGTTTACCTGTTGCGAATCACTATGAAACACTCAACCCAACTTCAGAATATTCATTCGTTTCAAGTGCAAATAGACCATTCACCAAGATAGACCATAAAACAGGCCATCACGTAAGTGTCAAATTACCAAAGAATAAAATCTCATCAGGTATGTTCTTTGAATGCCTGGAATATTAAACTAGAAATCAGAGACGTATGGTATCTAGAGAGCCATTAATATTTGTAAATTATTCCAACACCTTTTAAGTAACCCATGAGACAAAGAAGAAATCATAAGGAGACTTAGAAAATATTTCAAACAGAATAATGATGAAAATATATACAAAATTTGAGGGATGCAGCTAAAGCAGGTTGGAGGACATTTACAGCTCTAAATACATATATTAGAAAATAACTAATGATTAAATTAAATTAAATTATTTAATTAGTTATTTAAAATAACTAATCATTTAATGATTTTTAAACATGTCTTCAAATTCTTTTGACACTGGTTCTCATCAAGAGGGGATGGATCTAAAGCTCTTCTAAATCCTCTCCCCTCAAGTATGAGTTAGCCTTAGTGACTAGCTTTTACTCAATAGATTTGGCAAAAATTATATCCAGTGCTTGATTTTTTTGTAAAAGGCAAAAGAGCTTATTATACCTGGCTCTTTCTCGGAAAATTTGCCCTTGGAATCCAGCCACCATGCTTTAAGGAAGCCCAAGGTGGCTGTTGAAGGAAGCGAATGCTCCTGGCCCTGGCTGAGCTCCCAGCGGAGAGCCAGTTGTATGAGTGAGCAATCTTCAAAGGGTAATCTCCATCCCATGGTTGAGCTGCCCCACTGACGTAGCATAGAGCCTGTAAAGGCCCTCCCTACTGAATCTTGCTCGAACTTCAAATTCATGCACAAAAGATATGACTGACATTCTAACCAGTGAGTTTGGGGTGGTTTGATATACAGCAATAGATAACTGAAACAAAAAAAAAGGTTAAAATCACAGATCTAAGTTCCCATCTTAAAAAAAGAAAAAGAGGAACAAATAAAACCAATACTGTAAGTGGTCCTTTACAGGAAAGTCTGCTGATCCCTGTATCACACTTCAGTAAGTTAAAATCTTCTGCTTATCAAGACACTCTTAAAGATTAAAAAAAAAAAAAAAAACGGAGAGAGATATAATATAAATTCATCATTTCTACTAAACATTGTTGAACACATGCATGCATATGTGCACATATGTATGGATATTTACATACCCATACATATGTGTATGTATACATTTGACACATTATGTATACATTACAAATAAATGTATTATGTATACATTTATTTGTATATATCACCCTGTTTTTTCCACTGAAAGAGCCAAGAAGCAAAGACATCCCAGGAGCAATAAGCACATCTAGCGAGCATCCAACCTTGGTCTCTTAACAATTAGCCTCCACTAAAAGGAAATAGGAGTCTCTGAAGAAATAAGCCTGGAACATGTTACACCAGCACGTAAGGAATGCCTCCCAAAATGAGGTGGGTATCTCAGCGGACACAGGAGCCAGCTGGCTGGGCTCCACTGACCAAAGCTGGGACAATCTGGCATCAAACTACTTTGCATCAAACTACAAAGTACAGCGATAAGGTGTAAGTCGTGAAAAATCAGGAATCCACGTGCCCACACGGATAGGGAGGGAGGGAAGGAGGAAAGGCAGGAGGCGGAGAAGGAAGGGCTCCTGCTCACAGCAGAATGCCGAATGCTGAACTGGGAGCGAGGCGGGGACGCTGCAGCTGGAGAGCCACCATCGTGCAGGCGCCATGACGCTCACGACAGAGACCAAGCAGGCGGGGAGCTTCACCCGCAGCATCTCCCCACAGGTTTGTCAGTGACAAGGCAGGGGTATCACCTCTCTCTACTCTTACCATGCCTCTTGGTTACCCAGATCATATCAAAGATGGCCGTCATGGCTGAAACTGCTCTCCTGTGACTGTCTACACACTGACTAGCTTAGGTGTGGATTACCCACATGGCTCAAGCACTTCTTTGCCCCTACTAAAATGACATGCTCTAAGGACCCGAAACTAACCCTAAGCAAAGCCTTATGTCTGTTGAAAGTTAGTGTACCACAATGGAGGGGTAAAGGTGGGAGAAGAACAGAGGGCTGGATTCCAAGTACTCAGTATGTAAAGTTGTTACCTGAGCGAACTATAGTAGAATGAAGATGTTCATTCAAAGCCATATTTCCAAGGATACGCATTATATTTCTCTGTACTTTAGGACAGTCCTTGTGAAGTTGGTACAGCCTCTGCAGTAGTTCAAGCCTCCATTTGCTTCAATTTTATCACAATGTGTGGGTATCTAGCACAATAAATTAATGAAAGCTTACTTTATGTTGTACAAGTTCACTAACCAGGGGACAGAGCATGCTGGTGGGCAGCCAGGTGGCTCCTGCTCAAGGAAGAGACCCAGGGAGACCCCCAAACTCTCAGCTCAACTCTAATATATCAGCCAACCCCCATCTGTCTGTGTGGGAAGTGCTTTAAAAAAAATCACTGAAAAATGAAGGCCACTAGGACTTGTGACATTTTTATTCTTAAAAGTCATTCTGCTTAGCTCTTCGTTGGATGGAACCATGATATCATTATTTCAGAATTATTTCAATATATATGGATATTTTGATTGGTTTCAAACTACATTAAAGGGTCTTCTCCCCTTGAGAAACCTGCCACCTGATGCCAGGAAATAATCCTCTGTGTAAATGGCAGATGTTGCTTCTGTCTATCTGAACTCCCAGATATGGATAAGCAACATCTGTGATCCCACAGAAGCCCACAGCTGGGGACGGGGCACGGAGAGGGGTACTTGCCTCAAACTTAAGAGTTGGACATTTTTTTAAAAGAGAAAGATCAGGTAAAAATTAGAAAGAAAAGGGGATGTGCATTTTTAATGGAGAAAAGAGATCAAAGAAAGCCAAAGGAAATCTATGGATTAAGGTAAGACGACAGAACTGACCCATGGCAGTCTGCCACGATCCCCAGGGTGGTCTTGCTCTTTTTCCCAGCACTCAGTTTTATCACTTATGTGACACCATGTCCTGTAGATGCAATGACTTTCCCTCTCTAAATTCTTATTAAATTTCACATTTTAAATGCATTTAAAAGTATGCCTTTGGGACCTGTATCACCTGAGATGTGTAATACGTTGAGAAGTTTCTGTTACGTTCCGTGCCCTGGACGTACTACTGCACATGCCCCTGTTGTTTTAGACACCAGTCATAAGTCACAAAAAAGTCAAGCGTCTTCTCCCACGTCCCCTTTTTAGCGTGTCACCACACTAATACCCTGTTTGGCGCTTAATTCCTGATTCCACCAGTGGGAGCTGAGATGACCAGAGAGCACTGTGCTTCTGTGCTGTGTCTAACGGTTCCCAGTTAAACAGGAGCATTTAGGTTCTCGTGATGCGGGATGACCCGCCTGCATCAGCCTCACCAGGGGGCCTGTTACCAGTGCGAACTCCTGGACCCCACTGCACACTGACTCCATTCAAACTGCCAGAGGTGAGTAGGAATACGCATGTTAAACATGCTTCCTGGGTGACTTTTATGCACTAATGCTTGGGCACCATGGCTGGTTGCTTTTTTCTTTATAAAATCAAACCATGATCATGATAGAAATGTCATAATGTAAAAAAAAAGTTTTTAAAATCATTGACTATACATGCTATGGTTAAAATTCAAGGCTATGGTCAAGTAGATACTTTTGCCAAGTATTTACTTTCTTCTTGTCTTACATCTTTGGCACATGTTTTAACTAGAAATTAACTCCAGTTAAATATTAATACTTGTAAAATTTAATATTATTGATAATATTACTTGTAAAAGCTATCTGAGAAAAGTAATGGAAGATAGCATAATTGAAAGGTAAATGCTACATTTAGACAACAGGTTGCTTTATGTACACTTGAGATTAAATCCACTTTTAAAAATATTTAGCAAAGATGAAATTCATGTGTTGGTGCTAAATCATGATTATCAATGCTAACAACTGAGAGAAAAGCAGGAAAACAAGCAAAAAACTTTTTTTTCTTTTATAAAAAATTAGAATTACTTCCCTTGAATGAATCAACATGTATAATTTTTTCAATGTTATCATAAAATGTGACTATATTTTGAAAATGTAACTTACCTCAGAATGCTTTACTAAAGCTTCCAAACAGAACATTTCCACTGTAGCTGAAGGAACTTCTCCAAAACTTTCCGCATAAGGAAGCCCATTTCCTCCGAAACACCATAAACCACCCTGACAATGAGATGATCAAAATTCTTACTGAAAAATAGGGCCTAATATTTTTTGTTTCACACCACACACACACAAAAACAACCTCTGTACTATATATAGTAATTAGAAAGAACTAATATGTAGGACTCAAAATATTTCGGAGGCTTACGGGGAGCTTTCATTATGCAAACTGTTGCTAGGCTAGAAAACATGTGGGATTATCTTAGAAGACAGCAGTCTTTGAGTTTCTCAGTTCTTTCCTCTGTGTCCTCTTGTCTGAAAGTACAGACCAACACAGAAATCTTCACCCAGTAAGAAAAGCCAGGGCTGAACAAATGATCTTCTGGTGTCAGATTATGCCAGTAGAGTCAAGCTAAAATCTATCAATCAGAATAATAGAAAAGGCATTACTAGAAAAAGTTAAAATACTGACAATAACAACTGATCAAAGAGCTTTTAATTAAAAAAAAAAAAAGGTGGGGCGGGGGTGAATTCCCTGGCCGTCCAGTAGTTAGGGCTGGGCACTTTCACTGCCAGGGCCGGGGTTTAATCCCTGGTTGGGGAGCTAAGATCCTGAAAGCCGTGCAGCACAGCCAAAAGAGAGAGAGAGAAAGCTTTCAAGTCTTCTTAAATTGAAATTCAAATTCACATGGAAGAATAAACAGAAGAAGAGTTAGGAAAATTATGAAAGAGAGGAGTAGTGGGGACTAATCCTTAGTAGATATTAAATCACAAAAAAAAACTGGGAAAAGAAAATTTCAGTTCTTACGGCATATTGCTAACATGCGATGATCGCCTACAAATCAGTGAGAAAATATCAACAAGGCTATGGAAAAATGAGCAACAGTCATACACAGAAAGTTCTTGGGAAAAATAATGCCTCTAAAATATACGAAACAGTGCCCAACATTGCTGGATTGTCCTTAAACCAAGACCACAAAAGCTTCATAGTGGAAAAACCGCTGCACCACATCCACTGTTCTCTTGACCCCAGGCAGTTTGCCATAATGGATCAAAAAGAAGTCACCGTCTACACTGTCCAAATGCTTGCATCCTGTTTGCACCCTTGAGCTCTGAGGTCCTCCAACAGAGGCTGAACCTGGAGACAAGGTGACTGGGAGTGTCCAATGGTAACAAAAACCAAAACAAGACTGAAACCTGGATCCTGACATCAGAGGAAGAGCAATCTTGCTGGTCACATGTGGGATGGCAGGAGACGGAGGAGCATTCCTGCCGGGCCTCCCTCCAGAAGTACAGTCAGCAAATTTCCCAGGCTTTAGCTGGGGGAGTAGGTGGCCATTAAAGCTGAGAAGCGCTTTCCTGCTCACAGACCCAGTTCTCCCAGTGAACTGAGAGAATAAAAGCAGGGGAGGCAAACCACCACCAGGGTGGGTGGGGTGCAGGGGGTGGGGGGTTTTGATACTGCCTCTAATTGTGGGTCCCTTCATTTTATTACATTTCAGAGCTAATCTCTAGTGTTTCTTCATGAAAAATTCCAGCCTTAGAGCTCTGCAACTTGTTCAGACTCACTGGGCGTAAATGACGTTCATTCTAAAGCATGAGTTTGTAACCCAGGTTATCCTTAAGGGTCTGAGATAGAATTCAGGGAAGAGAGGATGTAAGCTGGGATGGGAAAAAATTGTCTCTTTACTTTCCTAACCCTTAAGTGAAACATTTCATTGTACTCAATTACAAACAAAGATAAAAAGCCACAGTAACAGCAACAGACTGTGTGCCTTTGCCAACAATAGAAAAGAAAGAAAAGTGAAGTCGCTCAGTCGTGTCCAACTCTTTGCGACCCCATGGACTATAGCCTACCAGGCTCCTCCATTCATGGAATTTTCCAGGCAAGAGTACTGGAGTGGGTTGCCATTCCCCTCTCCAGGGGATCTTCCTGACCCAGCGATTGAACCTGGGTCTCCTGCATTGCAGGCAGATGCTTTACTGTCTGAGCCACCAGGGAATCCCTGCAAATAACAGAAGGTGCCTCTCTCCCCACCACACGTCACCTGCTGCAGCTACCTGAGAACAGCATCGTGCTCGTAGCTCCTTTGAACGCCATCTGCAGATTCTCACACTGGTGACCCCAAACTGAACCTGCATCTAACTCTCAAAAGGCACAGGGTGGAAAACCGTAAATGTGCATAAAAACAGACGTAGAAAAAATATATCTATAGGGCTTCCCTGGTGGTACAGTGGATAAGAATTCACTGGCCAATGCAGGGTACATGGGTTCGATCCCTGGCCCAGGAAGATTCCACATACCTCAAAGCAACTGGGCCCATGCACCGAGGCTACTGAGCCTGCGTGCAGCAACTACTGAAGCCCATGCTCCAAGAGCCTGTGCTCTGTATCAAGAGAAGCCACTGCAATGAGAAGCCCGAGCGCTGCAACTAGAGAGGGGCCCCTGCTCACAACCAGAGAAAGCCTGTGCAGCGACGAAGACCCAACACAACCAAAAAAAAGAAAAAATATATATATACACAGAGAGAGAGAGAGAGAGAGAGTGAATGGGGAGTGATAAAAGAAATGGGATAAAATAGGAATAACTGACAAGTCTACTGAAATATATTATTGTTGCAATTCTTTACGTTTGTAATCAAGTGAAGGTGAAGTCGCTCAGTTGTGTCCGACTCTTTGCGACCCCATGGACTGTAACCTACTAGGCTTCTCCGTCCATGGGATTCTCCAGGCAAGAATACTGGAGTGGATTGCCATTTCCTTCTCCAGGGGATCTTCCCGACCCAGGGATCAAACCCGGGTCTCCCTCATTGGAGGCAGACGCTTTAACCTCTGAGCCACCAGTAATTAAAGTACATATTTTACAAATTTGTAAATTTGATAGTAGTATTTCAATATAATCGGTCTCCTGTGTAATCCTATGTATTTTAAGCACCTAGAAATGAGTTCATAGGTTCTATCAAGTCACCAGAGGGATCCATGGTGTGCAGAGGTTAAGAAGCCGTGCTCTGAACCCAATCATAACCGCAGGCTGTCTGCTAAGCCAAGAGGGACCTCTGCACGTGAGCAGTGCTGTAGAGAAGCCGCACCCCCCCACACCTGATGGGGGCTTGGGGACTGTCATGGGGCAGGTCTGTCATTAACTGGTCAGATCACTAAAAACCAGACGGGCGCGCCTCCCACTCCTTCCCCCACTTACTCCACCTTATAAAGAAAACCAGAGCCTGACTAAACGAGACTGAGAGTGACTGAAGTGGAGCTGCCTACTGGTCTGATGAGATGGGATCTCAGAACTAAAACTACTGATTTCAATACGAAACTGACTTAAGATGGGCTACTCCTTTAAACTGCTGGCTGGCCACGACGTCCAGGTAGCAAGGAAGTGGTACAACATGTTACACCGCGCACTCTCTTCACCCAGCAAAGGTGAGGAGACCTGTAGAAGGTGACACAACATGAGAGGGGGAAGAGGGGAGTCAACTGAATAGTCATGAGCAGAAAAAAATCTTTGGTGCTGAAAACTGAGGAACTGCAGGCCAGGTGGCAGGAGCTCTGCAGGGGCGTGAGGACAGAGGTTAAGAGAGAAGTCGTGGGAGACGGAGGCCGTGGGATGCCCTGCGGGGGGGCAGGAAGAATCGAGAAGAGCCAGGGACCTCTCACCGTCAGAAAACACAGGTGTCTCACAGTTATCTTGGGGATGGAATGAAAAAGGACGACGAGGAACAGGCTCTGGTGGCCAGGCGGTGACGCTCTGAGCATTGAAAGGAAAACAATGATTACGCTTCATTGGTCGATTCCAAGACAGGGCCCAAAGGAGAAATTGTAAAACGTATGCTAGAGAAATCATAGCTACTGGCATGTCCCTAATATCTCATAAAAACGGAAATGAGGGAAAGACACTCAGCTGTCTGAAAAAAAATGAGTACTGTGAGAGTCGTGAGTGAAGTTTTATTTGGGGAAAAATGAGGACTGTAGCCTGGAGACAGCGTCCCAGACAGTTCCAAGGAACTGTTCCGCAGAGGCGGGGGGAAGGCCAGTATTTTACATGGTTTTAATGACAGGGAAGTACAGCTGAGCACACACCATGGCAGAGGCCGAAGTGAGGCGCGCTTGACACCGTTAATGATTTTACTGCTTTTCTGGATGGGAGGAGATGCAAGGACTTGGGCTCATAAAATCTTTTCCTAAAAACATCGATCTGAAGGCCTGCTCTGCTGCTTTTCCCCAGAGCACAGAGGGCCTCACTCCTGATCTCCACCCTGAACTCCCTGCAGGGGGTGTTGATGGTGGCTACAGTGGCCAGTGACTTAATCCTTGCGGAGGCAGATGGCAAGTGCACATTTTCAGCTGGCAGTTCAACTGGTAAAAGAATACAGAATACTATGATTTGTTTTACTGATAATGCTTTTTATTTTATTGCATTTTTATTGCAAAACAAATGCAAACAAAATGCATTTGTTCACTGATAAAATGCTTTCTCCTGAGTCGATTATGTAATTAATATAGTAATAGTGACTATAATTTGTTTGGATTTCTCTTAGAGATGTAAGAGCTATTCTTTTTAACTTTTTATTTTGTATTGGGGTGTAACTGATCAACAAACAATACTGGGATAGTTTCAGGTGAACAGTGAAGGGACTCGGCCATACCTGCATCCATTCTCCCCCAGCTCCCATCCACCCTGCCAGGCAACACAGCCAAGCTCCCTGTGCTGTACAGGAGCTTCTTGCTGGTGACCCATTTTAAACACAGCAGTGTGTACATGCCCATCTCAGGCTCCCTAACTTCCCTTCCCTATGACAACCGCTAAGTTCGATCTCTAGGTCTGTGGGTCTCTTCCGCTGTAAGTTATTTTATGAAGACAGAAGTCTTGCTGAGATGATAGCAGAGGAACAGTGGAAGGCAGTGAGCACCCTGGGTGGGCCGGAGCGGAGTCTGTTTGGAGGCTGCTGTGATTCACTGAGAAGCCCTCTGCTATGTATGGGTGGTTTCATGCCGGGTGTTTACATCTGGTCAACAGGCCGTGGCTAGAACAGCAGGAGAAAGGGTGGTGGGGAGATAACACACGCGGCCTTCGGAAGTGACGGCTTCTCCTGTCCGAAAGTAGTCTTACTCCCACGGAGCACAGCTTCCCAGGGGAGCACTCTGAGAGCTCTGACCACGGTGCAAACACCGCCTTCTTCACCTAAGCGTGGTCTCCCTCAGTTTTCAGCCTCTTTGCCACCAAACAAACTTTACTCTCTACATCTGCGCCCAGTGGCGCCTTCCTGTCAATCTCCTCACCACTCCTAGGGGCAGGCACACAGGTAAACATGGGCCAGTCCGTGCCTGGATCACAGTGAGGGGCTCAGGTTTAAGGTGCAAGGGGAGCCATTTGGAGGGCTCCACGCAGGGGTATGCCCTGACTGAACTTTTGTTTTGTTTTTAAATCACTGCAGCTGCTGAGGACACAGAACTGGAGACAGAAGTTGGAGGTTGAAGAGTGTCTATAGCTCCTAGAGGTGGTGGAGACATGATAAGGAAGCTTTCTAGATGCAGCAAGAAGGTGAACTTGTCTCCCAGGAACGGACAAAGAATGCAGCCTGCCATTACACTGAACAAAAAACGGTGCCCACCGTCAAGCCACCAGCCACTGCAGCACACTCCACCCACCCTGCGCCCTGGGGGAATTCCGGATGGAGGAAAGCAGAGAATTCTGGGCTCCGGATACTGGCCCGAGGTAATGAAGATGCATACCTAATGAATAACTTCAATGAGCCCAGATTCTTGCATCTTCCCATACACAGAAAAGCACTAAAATCATTAACTCAAGATGTGTTTTTGTGTGTGTGTGAGTAGCAATAATCTTTGATGTTCAACCACAGGGGTTTTTTTCCCAACAAAAACCTCATATATCCTGGCTCCTCCCTCTCCTCTTTGGAGCAGTTCCTTGGAGCTACCTTAGCTACAATCCTCAATAAGGTCCCCAAATAAAACTTAACCTGGAACTTTAGGTTGTGCGTCTTTAGTTGACATAGTGAGCCTCTCCCATGACAAACATGCTTAGTAAAATATAGCAAAACTATTTTGAAACAAAGTCAAGCTCTAAAGAAAATAGAAAAGAAATAAAGGGAACCCCCTGGGTGCTAGAACTGAAAACAACGTTCAGCAGAAGTGGTCAGCACATCGGTGATGAGGTAAAATGCCTGCAGGCCCCCGAGGGTGGGATAGTAACACCTGTTCAGGGGGCACATCACCACAAAAGGTGGGGTTTGAGACTCACATTCTCTGGGAGCTAGATCCAAGATCTCTACTGAAAGGGTGAACCCTGCAAAGTTGGCCTCCTTGACTATAAGAGAGTCTAGAAAAACTCTGCTCACCAGCCCATGAGCAAGAAGCCTGTCTCTGCTGGGGCTCTGAGGGGGAAATCACAATCACAATCTGTATCATCCACAGATGTATCTGAATTCACACTACCAATGTGCTCTAGAAATTCCAAGCTAAGGAATTAATACAAAAAAAAAAGTCCCATTATAGTGAACCCCTAGGGTATCTAAAAGAAGTAAACATAAAAACTTCTCTTGTAGCAATAAATTTAGAATCTGAGATACTTGGGACTCCCATAGAAAACAATCAGTCTAGCTAAAGATAAGCTCACAGTAAAAATGATTAACGCATGTTAATCCACAATATAACATAATGGGGAACCTCCACAAATAGGAATCAGCACCCCAGTAAACTGAAATAATAAAAAGAGACTGTGAAGGGAAGAACAGAACCAGGATGGAGGAACAGGATACTATGAGAAAGAGATGACGGTGGCCAGGAGTAAGTGGCTACAGTGAAGATGGTGAGGCAACTGGACTTAAGTTGTATGTGAAGGAACAGCTTACACTAACTGCTGATCAACTGAACATGGAGGTGAAGAATCAAGAATTCCTAGGCTTTAGCTTAAGCAACTACATGGATGCTCTGCCCTCTACTGAAACAAAACAGACTAGGGGAGGGAGAGCTTTGTGGAGGGAGGGAAGGAGAGTTCGGTATGTGTAACTGGGATGCCTGTTAAACATCCATGTAGAGACGTCAAGAAGGAAGCTACAATATTTAAACCTAGAGCTTAGGTGAGAACACAGGTTAGAGATGTTGAATTCAGGCATCACCAACACAGAGGTAATATTTAATAGCCTTGTCAGTTACTACCTATTCATTCTTCAAGATCCAACTTCAGAGGACATCCTATAGAGCTTTTTGAACATGGCCTCTGACAAAGAGTGATGGGATCCTGGATCTCTCTTACACGCTCTGTAACTTTATTTATTACCTGTCTCCCCATTATCCCAAACACCTAGCCCAGGATGTGGCAGACAACCAGGAATCAGTAGTAAGTTTATTCAGTTCCTAGATGAGTGACTGCCCTAAAGCTCTAAGTGCTAGCCCTAGCACAACATCTTACAAAAGTGGACACTCCAAGATATTTACTAACTGAATGAAAGATCTAACCTTCTGAGCAGCGAGACTTTGACTGCTCTCACTCAGAGCCAAAGCTGTAAAACACTGGATACACTCGTCCAGGTCTGTTTGAGGTAAAGAAGCCAGCAAGTGTCTGAGCTCTTCTTCAGTGGAAGAATCCTGAAATAAAGGGAAAAAACTCTTCATAATTAAACTCAGCAATTGAGTATAATGAAAAGTACCCAAAGAATCTAAGCCAAAACAAAACAGTAGAGGTAAATCAGTGCTTTTAGTCTTGAAGCCGGTCACCCACCCTGGTAGAAGAGGACTGTTTAATTTTGAATTCCATACTTTCATGTCTATTACCTCAGCCTGAAAGACCTATTGCAATTTATCACTCAAGATTTCACCTCATGGGCCACTTAACATCTTGACTCAAAATGAATTATTACATTCTAATTAAAGGTGGCTTTTTAATATCCATAACTTGTTCCTATTGTTCTGATTTTCAACTTGTTCTGATTTTCACTAATAACTTACATCTAGTATAGCTTTTTTTTTTTCTGTTTTTCAAGAACTCATGGCAAAATTTTCAGATTTTCACTTTCTAGGAAAGCCTAGGAAAAGCGCTTAAGAAACATGCTCTAATATCTTTATCAGTGGTTAACAATATCCATGTATAGTAATACAGGGAGACGTGGCACGCTGCAGTCCACGGGGTCTCAAAGAGTCGGACTCGACTTGGCGACTGAACAACATGGTAACACATTAGTATCTAAATGCTGTGGTTCTCCAGGGGCTGTTCACACCCTAGGAAATATTTAGAAATATCTGGTTGTTACAACTCGGGGGTGCTACTGTCATCCAGGGAGTAGCTGCCACTGTGTACAGAACAGCTTCCAACAACAAAGAATTATTTGACCCCAAATGTCAGTAGTGTTGAGACTGAGAAAAATTGATCTATAGCAATCTTGGTACAAAGGACCAATTGGTGGATGCGGATATGCAAGATGCCACCCTCTGGTATAAAGAGACTCCCAACTCCACAAAGAAGAAAATAATTTAGGAGAAATAGCACCTCCTGAGGAATCAAAAAACCTTGGAATGGAAGCTACAATTTCAGGTTTACACCCTAACTAACCTGCTTGTGAGAAGCAGCCAAAAAACTGCTTTTTTGAATGGTTATTTTGCACCCAAAGTGAAGATGATATATTAAACTTTTTTTCACTCAGTAGATTATTTTTACTTACTTCTTTTAAAGATGGCAGAGGAGGAGGGCGGAGAAAAAAACGAAGATCACTCTCCTTGCTTCGTGCCAAACCAGTAAGGGTTCTCATATCACAGGCTTGAGCAATTATCCTGTACTGGTAATCTATCACAGAAGTATGCTGTTAGCACCCAACTTAGTCTACGGTTGTTGCAAAGATTAAATGAAGAACATAAACTATAAGTCTGTAATTCAAAATTTTGCCGCATTTACAATACCAACAAGCTAAATATCCAACACTTCCATGACTGATCTAATTCTCAACACATATCTAGACATATCACAGTCTAACTAACCTTTTTGAAAAAATAAACCTCAAATGTGAAACCTGATAGATCAGAACCAATTTAATTTCTTCTCCTTTAAAAAAGAAATTCCAGCATTCAAAGGCTATTTTGATCACTACTCAAAAAACTGCAAGGAACTCAAACCAGTCAATCCTAAAGGAACACAATACTAAAAATTCACTAGAAGGACTGATGTTGAAGCTCTAATACTTTGGCCACCTGATGCAAAGAGTCAACTTATTGAAAAAGACCATGATGCTGGGAAAGACTGAAGGCAAAAGAAGGGGGTGGCAGCAGATGAGATGGTTAGATAGCATCACTGACTCAATGAACATGAGTTTGAGCAAACTCCGGGAGACAGTAAAGGAAAGAGGAGCCTGGCATGCTACAGTCCAGCGCAGCAAAGAGTCAGACGTGACTTAGCAACTGAACATTAACAAAAACCAGCGGTTCCATTTAGATCCATCAACCCCTGTGCTGCTATAGTGCTCTGGCATTTCACGATGCTGATGAATAATGTGAGGTCCCAGACAGCAGTACTTTGGTTTAGCCTTCCTGTTTCACTGTTCCATTCTTTATGTATTGCTATAGAGTGAACGCTTGTGTCCCTCCCAAATATGTGTGTTGGACCCTAATCCCTAATGTTATGGGATTTAGAGGTAGGGTCTTTGCAAGGTGATTTGGAGTGCTCATGACTGGGATAAGTGCTCCTGTAAAAGAGACCCTCGAGAGTTCCCTCCGTCCTTACCAGACACCAGGGTGCCACATCTGCTGCCCTGATCTTGTATTTCTTGGCCTCCAGAAAACCATGAGAAATAAGTTTCTGCTGTCTATAAGCTACCTGAAAAGTGAAAGTCACTCAGTCGTATCTGACTCTTTGCAACCTCATGGACTATATAATCCATGGAATTCTCCAGGCCAGAATACTGGAGTGGGTAGCCATTCCGTTCTCCAGGGGATCTTCCCAGCCCAGGATAGAACCCAGGTCTCTCACATTGCAGATGTGTTCTTTACCACCTGAGCCACCAGGGAAGCCCAAAATAAGCTACCTAGACATTTTGCTACAGCATCCCAAATGGATTAAGACATGTGTCAAAAAAACCAAACCTGCAACCACTGGAGGAGACATTATTTTTAATAATGGCCCTATGTAACCTGGGTGTCAGAATCAAGTGTGGAACTTTTTCAAAATCTACATGCCAGGGCTCCAACTTTGATGTTTCTGATAGAACAGAAATCTGAATGGAGTCTTGGAAGGCAGATTTTTGAAACAGATTTTTATTCTAAACCTCCACTCACATTCTCCACTGATCTAGTTCAGTTCAGTTGCTCAGTCATGTCCGACTCTTTGCGACCCCATGGACTACAGCACGCCAGACTTCCCTGTTCATCACCAACTCCTAGAGCTTGCTCAAACTCATATCCATCAAGTCGGTGATGCCATCTAACCATCTCATCCTCTGTTGTCCACTTCTCCTGCCTTCATTCTTTCCCAGCATCAGTATCTTTTTCAGTGAGTCAGTTTTTCATATCAGGTGGCCAAAGTACTCGAGTTTCAGCTTCAGCATCAGTCCTTCCAATGAAGATTCAGGATTGATTTCCTTTAGGATTGACTGGTTGGATCTCCTTGCAGTCCAAGGAACTCTCAAGAGTCTTTTCCAACACCATAGTTCAAAAGCATCAATTCTCTGGCGCTTAGCTTTCTTTATAGTCCAACTTTCACATCCATACATGACTACTGGAAAAACCATAGCTTTGAGAAGATGGACCTTTGTTAGCAAAATAATGTCTCTGCTTTTTAATATGCTGTCTAGGCTGGTCGTAGCTTTTCTTCCAAGGAGCAAGTGTCTTTTAATTACCTCCACCATAGTTTGGTCTAAGGTCAAACAGCAGGGAGGGAACACAGCCCAGCCCATCAATCAACAGAAAACTGAATTAACAATTTACTGAGCATGGCCCAGCCCATCAGGATAAGACACAGTATCCCCCTCAGTCAGTCTCTCCCATCAAGAAGCTTCCATAAGCCTCTTATCTGTCAAAGGGCAGATAGAATGAAAACCACAATCACAGAAAACCAATCAGACTGATCACATGGCCCACAGCCTTGTCAAACTCAATGAAACTATGAGCCATGAAACTAGGGCCACCCAAGACAGATGGGTCATAGTGGAGAGTTCTGACAAATCGAGGTCTACTGGAGAAGGGAATGGCAAACCACTTCAGTACTCTTGCCTTGAGAACCCCATGAACAGTATGAAAAGGCAAAAAGATATGACACTGAAAGATGAACTCCCCAGGTTGTTCGGTAGGTGTCCAATATGCCACTGGAGAAGAATGGAGAAATAACTCTGGAAAGAATGAAGAGACGGAGCCAAAGTGAAAACAAAACCCAGCTGTGAGTGTGACTGGTGATAGAGGTGAAATCTGACGCTGTAAAGAGCAGTATTGCATAGGAACCTGGAATGTCAGGTCCACGAATCACGGCAAATTAGAAGTGGTCAAACAGGAGCTGGCAAGAGTGAACATCGACACTTTAGGAATTAGTGAACTAAAATGGACTGAAACGGGTGAATTTAATTCAGATGACCATTCAGATTAAATAAGCTTATCTTTACATTATAAATTACTATAGTCACCAATCAGTCAAACTGACTGACTAACTTGTATGGAGACAGAGACCTTATTCTGAAACTAAGCTTTTCTTTGAGAACATTATTTTTTTTACATGTTTATGAAAGTGAAAGTGTTAGTCACTCAGTTGTATTCGACTCTGTGACCCCATGGACCGTAGTCTGCCAGGCCTCTTCGTCCATGTAATACTCCAGTCAAGAATACTGGAGTATTGCCATTTCCTCTCCAAGGGATGTTCCCAACCCAGGGATCAAACCCAGGTTTCCTGCATTGCAGGCAGATTCTGCACTGTCTGAGCCACCAGGGAAAGCAAAAAAAGAGAAAGCAAAGTCGCTCAGTCGTGTCCGATTCTTTGCGACCCAATGGACTGTAGCCCACCAGGCTCCTCAATCCATGGAATTTTCTAGGCAAGAACATTGGAGTGGCTTGCCATTTCCTTCTCCAGGGATCTTCCCGACCCAGGGATTGAACCTGGGTCTCCAGCATTTCAGGCAGACGCCTTACCATCTGAGCCACCAGGGAAGCCCTCTACTAACAAAGTATACTTTAGTCCCTGTACTATATTCAGAGCAGATCTGAGCTCTTGCTCATGTACTTTTACCACAGAACCTGCAATTTTAAATACAATTAAACATTTAAAACCTTTCTTAAAAAACAAACATACACATGCGAATTAGGCACATTTGCCTAATTATTATATGAAAGCCAAAGAGACTGTCAACTGAAAGCACGCGTCACTTTGGTGCAGCCAGTAATTAAAATATATCTCATTAAATACGAATGAAAAAACATGCCAACACATTAAGCTATACCTATCAGAATCAAGGGTTTCTCCCATCAAGTATAAAAAGTTCATTGTGGTAGAAAGTTTATACAACTTATCTACCTCCGTTTTCAGGGGGTTCTTACCAAACACCCCATGGCTACCAGGCCAGCGGTTTTCGTACTTTATCACTGGAGTTTCTTTTAAAGTTTCTGAAAATGCTGTTTACACACATTAACGCTTCCTGAATTACTCTCCTTTGATGTCTCTGGCCCTTCATTTCACATCAGAGATCACGAGCGTGCCGGCGCCCGACGCGCGCAGCGTCTCCTCACCGTGCCAGTGGCGCGCCTCCGACATCTCCTGGACGGCCTGCAGGCGGGCTGCTCTGTCGTCCGACTGGCTCTTCTTCAGCAGCAGCCACACGGCGCAGTCGTGATCTTCTATGTCGACTGTACTAAAACTGCCTTCGCGATAACAAAAGAAAGACAATGTGAACTGTTGAAACATTTTCATCCTCACATGTGAGAAGGTGGTTTGTTAAGCATCTGAAATCTACAATAGGGAAGTTAAGTCCATCTCCAGGTGTTGATAGTGACTGATAGGCTTGTTCTCAGTGCTGTCATATTAGGGTGTCTCATCTGTTACATATAATATGTACGTGGTTTTGTTTTATATATTATGTTGGCTTTCACAATAAGGTCTTTGCTCCTTTTCCCTAAAGCAACTTTTTATTATGAGAAATATCAAGTATATGAGATAGATTAAAATAATAATACATTAGCAGCCACATGTTTACCACAACTAGATTTAACAAATGTTCTTATTTTGCCATAGCTGTTTAATCTGCATGGTGTGCATATTTTATTTTACTTTTTTGCTGTGCTGAGCAGCTTGTGGGATCTTAGTTCCCTGACAAGGGATTAAACCCAGGCCCTTGACAGAGAAAGTGTATATCCTAACCACTGGACCGCCAGAGAATTCCCCTGGATGTGTACATACTTTTTTTCTAAACTGTGTAAAAGAAAGTTGCAGAAGTAATGATATTTTACCCTTTCATAATTCTAAATGCATCTCCTAAGAATAAGCCTACATTCTCCTATATAATCACAATGCCATTATAACACCTAAGAGTACTAACAAAAATCTTCTAGATAGTCTAAAAATCAGTCTAACTCCATATTCAAATTCCTCCAACTTTTCTTAAAATATCTTTAGAGCTGTTAAAAAAAAAAAAAAGACACCATGATTTGCTTAAGTCTCTTTAGTATCTTAATTCTAGAAAGTTTTCCCACCTTTCCTTTTTCATCACACCAACTTTGTAAAGAGATGAGGTCAGCCCTTTTACAACTAGCTCCACAATGTAGATTTGCCCAATTGTGAATCTATATTTTTGATGCAATATGAGAAAGCATGGAAATGATTTTCTAACAAATAATTTTGAAATATTTATCAAGAGAGTCTCAATATTTATTTGGGCTTCCCTGGTGGCTCAGAGGGTAAAGCGTCTGACCCAAGTTTGATAGCGGGGTCAGCAAGATCCACTGGAGAAAGAAATGGCAGGCCACTCCAGGACTCTTGTCTGGAAAATCCCTTGGATGGAGAAGCCTGATAGGCTACAGTCCATGGTGTTGCAGAGTCAGACAACTATCTAAAAATAATGCATCCATAAAGATAGAAGGAAAGATCTTTCCAAGGCATCAAGTCCTTAAAATTAAGTATAGCCCAAGAGAACAAGGTTATTCAATTTTCCATAGCTACAATAAATCTTAGCACAAGAAATGGAAAAAAAAAAAATCTCAGGTTGATCACTGAATGACTTTCAGATTACGGATAAGGATTCTCAATTAAATATGTGATACTTACCAGCAAATGGACCCCGAAATATCCTGGCTGATGTTGCCAATACTTTTCTCACTGCTTTGTGAAGCTCTTTTCTTGCCTGGTAGGTGATTCCTAGAGTGATTTCAGAAGATTTCAGATGTAAATAAAACCAAATAGGTACTCTTATTGCTGTGCTCCAATACTTCAATGAAAAATGTATAAATTAAGTTCCGATTTTTTTAAAAGAAAATGTAAAATAGCATCTTTCTTTACTGTCACTATTAAAGCAACTAAAACCATTATGGGAACACAGAGTCCGAATTCCCACTCCACCCCCCAAAACTGCTTTCCTAGTCAGAGAAAAGGTGAAAACAAAACAAAAACAAACACACTAACTCAAGCTAACAAAAATCCTCATATACACAGGGGTTAGTAATATGTGAGAAAATGTCACTTAAAAACACCCCTCTTAAAGCGAAAAGTAGAGATACCTGACTGATAAGACTCAGCTTTACTATATACGTAAATCATATGCTAGAAAAATTAGCTCTGTAATTGATGTAACACACCATGAAAGCATGTTGAAATAAGGAAGGTACGCTAACAATACATACAGACTGGAGAGGGTGGTGACAGATACAGCTGCAGACAGGGGAGCAGAAGAACCTGCCTGACTCGGGGAACGTAAAGTGCTCGTAGGCATGGTTATCCCGGCTGCTGATGTACAACAGGCAGCTGTAAATCCAGTGTGATGACATGCCAGGCTACCCATATCCTGATGAAAAGATACTCTGCTCTAAAAGTTCATGTTCACCAAGCAACCATCTGATTACTAATTGGGTTTCCATCTGACCTAAATATGGAAGAGGTGAGTGTTTCGACTAGTAGAGCCAGGCTTTCCAACCTTAATGACACATTTTTTCCCCCTCTGTAAATAAGTTAGTATTCATATTTATGAATCCATCCCATGAGTTTAGGCTGAATAATAAATGCTTTAGAGCAAAAATACTCCTGAGCTAAGTGACAAAAATCATGTTTTTATGCTTGCTAAACTGAGGACCAGCCTCTGAACTGACAGTCCTCATGAAGTAAAGAACTCTAAGTGAAAGTGAAACTTGCTCAGTCATGTCCGACTTTTTGTGACCCCATGGACTGTACAGTCCATGGAATTCTCCAAGCCAGAATACTGGAGTGGGTAGCCTTTCCCTTCTCCAGGGGAATCTTCCCAACCCAGGGATCGAATCCATGTCTCCTGCATTGCAGGTGGATTCTTTACCAGCTGAGCCACCAAGGAACTCCAAGTTTAGACTAAAACAGTTGGCTAGTCTTCACCTGACTTAGTTATAGGAAAGTTGAAAATTTGGGTTAAATATGCAAAGTCCAAAATCTGATTTTCAATTAATTCCTTAGGAACTTGGCTCTTACAGGTCTGGCTGTCCTTACAGTTAGCTAAGCCTGTTTTATTAATATTGTATTCATTTTAAATTTTTTTCATAGTTTTTTCTTCAAGTTTTATTGTGCGACAATTGACATACAGGTCCATATAAATTTAAAGTAAACAGCAAAATGATTTGACTTACATACATCATGAAATGAGTACCATAATGTTTAGTGAATATCTATCACCTCATGGATACAAAATTAAAGAAATAGAAAAAAAATTTTCCATTGTAATGAAAAGTCTGAGAATTCATTCTCATGATCACTCTCATATATAACATACAGCAGTGTTAATTACATTTATATTTATTAACGTATGTTACAACTTGAGTACTTATTTATCTTAAAGTTTGTACATTTTGACCACCTTCATCCAATTCTCCCTGACCCCACATGCCCTACCAATGGTAAGCACAAATCTGATCTCTTCTCTATGAGTCTGTTTGTTCTTGATGTATAATTGACTTACAACATTGTATTAGTTACTGGTATTGTTGTTCCTTAGTTGCTAAGGCCTGTTCTTAAAGTTTGTACATTTTGACCACCTTCATCCAATTCTCCCTGACCCCACATGCCCTACCAATGGTAAGCACAAATCTGATCTCTTCTCTATGAGTCTGTTTGTTCTTGATGTATAATTGACTTACAACATTGTATTAGTTACTGGTATTGTTGTTCCTCAGTTGCTAAGGCCTGTCGGACTCTGCAACTCCATAGATTGTAGCCACCAGGCTCCTCTGTCCATGGAGTTCTCTAGGCAAGAATACTGGAGTGGGCTGCCATTCCCTTCTCCAGGGGATCTTCCCAACCCAGGGATCAAACCTGTGTCTCCCGCACTGACAGGCAGATTCTTTACCACTGAGGAATCAGGACTGTTGATATCACAGTACAACAATCACTGGGGCAGGAACTATGGATTTTTTATATCCTTTATTTTTCTACTTTTCTCTGTTCTGTACCTAATCCTCCTGATAACTTTTAAAACTGGGTGGTTGGGAGAAGCTTTTCCTTCACAAAGTTATTTCATTTTAGTTTGATACTGTTAATATGGCTGGGAGACAGTTAAGAAAATATTCCTTTACTGTGAAACATTTTAGTTCTAATTTCTGCCAGTCACATGAAGCAATTTCATACTTTTATATATTTCAAAACAATCAGCACGCTAAATCTAGTTATCATCTCTCACCATACAAGAGTAGTGCATATTTACTGACCACATTCCCCACAGTGAACACTATATCTGTAACTCATTTATTTATAACCGGAAGATTGCGCCTCTCAACCTCCCTCACCTGTTTCCTTCCCCAAGCCCCACCCCTCTGGCAGCCACCTGCAGGTGCTCTGTGTAAATGACTGGGTTTCTGTTTTGTTTACTCATGTTCGATTTTTAGATTCCACATATACATGAAATCACACAGTATTTTGTCTTTCTCTGTCTGACTTAGTTCAATCAGCATTATATCCTCTGGGTCTATTGTGTTGTTACAAATGGCGAGGTTTCATTCCTTTTTATGGCTGAGCAATATTCCGTTGTGTGTATACACACATATCTTCTTTATCCATTCAGCTACTGACGGGCACTTAGGCTCCCTTCATATCTTGGCTATTGCAAATAATGCTGCACTGAATAGAGGGGTGGATAATCTTTTAGAATTTTCTTTGAATAAATACCCAGGGATGGAATTGCTGGTTCTAATATAGTTCTATTTTTAATTTTTTAAGGAATCTGAATACTGTTTTCCATAGTGTTTGTACCAGTTTACATTCCTAAATATTCATTTTTTAAATTCAATAGCTAGCTTCCATTTTCACAAAGATGGGATTACTTTACCATGAACTTACCATGATTTTCTGTTTTATCTAAAGAAATTGTGTGCACATATATATATGACTTCATTTTTTCTCTTTCTACCACTTGAGTATCTAATGTCAAAGACTTCTTCAAGGCCAGAACTTCATATGTAATAAATAAAGAGCCTCTTAAAAAGAAACAAAAAATTCATCATAAACATATAATCTAAATATAACACAGGAGCCACTCTTTTTTAATAAGCTTTCTGTACAACTTTTTCTTTCTTTTTTATTGGGAAACATAGTATGAATACGGTAATATGCATATAACATACATTATACATACACACACACACACACACACACACACACACACACACACAAATGTATATACACATTTCAGCTTAACAAATAATAACAAACATCTGCATTACATTCCCAGGTAAAAAACATTAACAGCACCCAGAAGCCCACAGTGCATCCCTCCCTGATCCTGACCCCGTCTCCCATCTTTATAGCCAATTATTATTCTCTGATTTTAATAATATCCTTGTTATTCTTTATAGTTCACCACCTAAACACGAAACTTTAAACAACAAGGCTTAATTTTGTCTGTAAATTTCAAAGGAATAGAATCTCACTGTACATATTCTTTAGTTGAGGCTTCTTCCTGTAAGAGTCACCCATGTTGTTACATGTATCTGGACTTCAAGCATTTATATTTTCACATGGTATGTGATTCATCCACTGTGTGGCTATATAACGACTTATCCATTCTACCACCGATGGGCATTTAGGGAATTTCTGTTTTGAGTCAATTACAGTGTGTTATATATACATCATAGACATTTGTACTGTATGCATGTGTATATGTTCCTTTAAGATACATACTTATGTTCTATAGATACATATGTTCCTCTACGATACATACTTAGAAGTAAAATTACAGACTTTCTGAAAGTATATATATATTGTTCAACTTTACTAGATAATGCCAAAGTGTTTTTTTAAAAAAGATTAGTCAATCTGTACTCCTTAACACCAGCATACGAAAATTTCTTCTCTTCTAAGTGTTAAAACTAAAATCAAATATTAGAAGTGAAACACAAGGACTTCTCTGACGACCCAGTGGTTAGGACTCTGTCCTTTCACTGCCAAGGGCCCAGGTTCAGTCCTTGGTTGGGAAACTAAGATGCCACAAGCTGCACGGTGGAGGTGGGGGGGGAGCAAACTAGAATTTGTTTTTAAGTGAAATACAATGCTGTATATCTTAAAGTGAAGGATTTTTTTCCCCCTAGTCAGACTGACCTACACACTCCTTATTATCCAGACACAAAGGCTGCACTCTGTGAACTCAGAGCTTAGAAACAACAGTTATACGAAGCCTTTTCCCGAGCTTCCCACCCTGCAGCAAAAGCAAGGAAGGCAGAAAGGCCAGACGCTGCCAGCACCAGAAGACTGGGGAGAGAGCTCTCGAGTCACCACCTCGCTGGGAGGATCGACCAGAGCAGCCCAAACGAACAAGTCTATTCAGCATTTTTATCACGTTTCATGAAAGACAAAATTCTTTACTACAAATTGTGATTTTTCACAATATTCCTGAATTTTACTGTGATATAAACAAAGAAACTGCATCATAGAAAAGAATATAACATTTATCTTTTGCCTGGAATGAGTCCAAGGAAAAAACAATCCTCTAAATATGTTCTGTCTTACCTTACAATGTCATGGAGAAATGTATGTATTTGGATAAAATGGCAAATATATCTACTTTATCATTTTGGCATCTAAGATTTGATTTCATATTTACACTAATGGAAAAGAATATTATTAACAGAAACACTAGAGCAGCATTGGACATACACTTAATATATATCCTTCCTTCCTCTCCAAAAAGAAGAAAAGAGAATGAAAAATAACAACCTTTGGAAGAAAATCACTCCATTCATTAAACATGTGCCTCTGAAATAGCATGAAACAGGAGTGTCAATCTAGTGGTTTTCTCAGTCAGCCTCAATTCCTTTCATAACAGCTTTTGGTGACTCAAAGGGCTTTCAAAAATAACATTGACTATAGTTGATCTCAGCTTTCTTGAACCTCTTCATAGCCTAACACAAGATGTGATTTTAGGTACGTGGAAGCTCATCAGTGAGTGCCTGCTCTGTACCTGCCAAGTGCTTTCCTCAGGGCAACAGTGCCAGGAGCAGAATTCCCAGATCTACACTTAGATCCAAGAGAAAACACTCCTCAGGGCTTAAAGTAACTGGATCAAGACAAGAAGTGACAGAACCAGTGATTAACCAGTGATGAATCCACATGTTCACAGATTCCAACATCTATACCCTTTCAGCACCCCTATGCTACCTGTAAATTACTCCCACTGAGCTCTCAAACAGTAGTATAATGAAGTCAATTAGTATTTCACAGTTGACACTTACCCTAAAATAAGCGATCCAGTAAACTTTATGATATTTCCTTCAAAAAGAAAGGGAAAAAAAGGCAATGTCAATGTATAACTTGTTGGCTGTATAGAAGCTTTGTTCAGGGTTTTGTTCAGAGCTTCAAATAATGCTGCCAAGAAAACATTTCTCCTCCCTACTGAGGGTTAAGGAACTCTCCACTGACTTGTGCATGTATCAGCCCAGGGAGAGGGCCATTCCCCCCAAATTCTAGGAAAAGGTTCCGGAACAGCAAAGAGGACAATTCCGGAAAGTCTTCTTTATTCCAAGATGGCTCCCTGGACTTCCCCAGGAGCAGCTGGTTCGTTTCCTCCTGTACTGCTACCACCTGTTTCTTCACCCTAGGATGTTTCTCTTTGACTAAGCCCTGGAAACAGAATGCAGACTCACAGCCTTTTCTGCTACCCTACAGTATATTCACTACTCTTGAGTTTGTTCTGCTAGAAGTGGTGAGAGAAGAAAAGTTCCTTTCTCTGTTCCACTCTTTTTTATATTTTTAAAATACAAAATCACAGAATTTTCTAGATGAAAAGGATCAATCCTAAAAACTGATCTCTCTTAAAGAGCAAAAGGAAGCTCCATGAAGACAGACTTTGTCTATTCAATACTATACCCTCGGGGCCTAGTAATAGTACCCGGGACATAGCAGAATGAATGAAAGATGGCCTAGGCTAATATTCTTGTTTTACAAATAAAGGTTAGTAATAAATAACATAAATACTTACAAAAATAGACAGTATATTGGTGCTAGATCTTAAGTTCTTAGAGGGCAAGCGAAACATCTTCCTGGCTCTCCACTGAATTCCCAGAACCTAATAACATGGGCCTGGCACCAGTTTTATAGGAGTGTAAAAAATAGCTGCTGAAGAATGCAGTGAGGCTTGAGTTTACAAGGGTGAGTATGAACCTGACAGGAACAAAGTGGGGGAGATCCCCAAGAGAAAGCGTTATGCATGGCTCTAGGCCTACCAACTGGGGCTGAACCATCAGTACAGAAAAGCTGTAAACAAATCTGAGATTTATCATGGATTAAATAAGTTTTTGCAGACCACCCTGGAAACTTAGTCAGAATTCTATCACTGTTTCTGTAGGAAAATACTGTCTTTTGAACTGTACTCACTGATATCTCTCCAGTATGTGCTGCTTTTTGGCGGACGAGTCGAGGTTCCCATTCTTCTACAGCAGATGACACAATAAGCAGCCAGGGACATTCTGTGCATTTAGAACGATTGTAACAGATTTAATTTAGCATATAGTTAGAAATATTTCTTTCAACTATAAGAACACATCATTACAGAATAGTTCCACTGCTCTAAAATTGTGCGTTATATATTCATCCCTTCCCTCTACCCTCCTCTAAACCCTGGCAAACATGTGCCTTTTTACTATCTCTATAGTTTTGTCACTTACAAAATGTTATTATAATTGGAATCATACAAGGAAAAAAAAAAAAAAGAACATGTCACAATCACAGTAGATTGACCACAGAGTTAGATGTTTCAAGATTTGGAAAAAAAAACTTTTCTATTAAAACAAAATTTCTCCCTTAAAAACTTAAAGCAGACTAATTAGCATAGTATTTTGCTGGTACCTTGATGATTATTATTCAAACTGTATCCAATTGTGAACAATGATTAGTAGAAAATAGAAAAAGAGGTTATTGAGAATATCAATATAGGTGTCAAAAACTTTAAATGCCTTTGATATATATACACACATATATATGCATAGAGATAGATACTTATATTTATCTTTGGTGACTGCGAAGTCCCTACAGAAGTGAAAAGCACTCTGAATGGAAGATGTACTTAGGACCCATGAAGCATTTAGCTTTTCCTCAAATCCTTTAAGATGGTACCCAATATTGTTTAAAATCTTTGAAATTTAATTGTTACTTATTGGCATCCTGACAAAGAAGATGCTGCTCAACTATCTAATTACTCACCTTTCATGCAGCGATTCAGCCAAGTGAGGATGATCTACATATGATGCGACGGTTTTTAGAACACCTCGGTATTCTAGAATCAGGCTGTCTCCGGATGCAACATTTCTTTTTTCTTTTGGAATAAGAGAAAAGAAAGAAGATGCCTTGAGGAACTCGTCAGAAATGGTCTTTGGTTTAATACAGTAAAAACATCTGGCAGCCTTAGAGAGATTAGGGGGAAAATAATATAACTAATGCTTGGTGTACGTGTGTAAGAAAATCTGTTAGGAGTAACACAAAATAATAAGCTTAAAATTTTTTCTTGTGGCTCTAGTACATCAACTGATGACTAAGCAAACTGTTTAAGCAACAAGTAAACTTGTAAAGATCACTGTTTTAAACGTCAGTGTTTCTTATTTTCTCACTTGTTTAAAGAGTTGCTGTCATTTCACAAAAACCTTCACAGTATTAACTTAAACACACACACACACCCGAGTGGGTTCCCCTCCACTGCATCCTGAATATGTCTGAGTGCAGCAGAATCTACTTCATCTTACTTCCCTCCAGATTTCCTCAAATACCAACACTGGCCCTTTCAGCTTTTTCTAGAATAAGCTGCTCCATATCTAATTCTCTAATGTTCAATTCTCTCAGCATCTCAACTACTTCCAGTTCACTGCTCTCCAGCCTCAACAAACCTTCCATCCTTGCTTTCCTGGGAGTGAGCAGCCATCTCATGGTTCTACTTCCTTCCCAGCTTAGCCTCAACTCCAGGTGCATCACTTCACCTTCTCTCTACCAGCTCCCTCAACACACCAGTTGAGTGAGTGAGTGAGTGAGTGAAAGTCTCTCAGTCGTGTCCAACTCTTTGCGACCCCATGGACTACATAGTCCATGGACTTCTCCAGGCCAGAATACTGGAGTGAGTAGCCTTTCCCTTCTCCAGGGGATCTTCCCAACCCAGAGATCGAATCCAGGTCTCCTGCATTGCAGGTGGATTCTTTACCAGTTGAGCCACAAGGAAAGCCCACCAGAGCCCTCCTCTTTCTAGTAATACTATCTTGCAGCCCCAACTTGAAACATGTTTTCTCTGTTTCAACATTTGGACAGCCAAGACAGGGGATAGGGGACACAAGATAAACAGGGAGTGGGCTCCCAGAATGATCTCTGCTGCCCTTGATCGTTTCTCTTCTTACCCTCACAACAACTGCCCTAAACAGCCACGAACTCTGCCAAGCGGCCTACCCTCCCTTCATCCCTTTCAAATGATTTGTCTCTCACTTTGCTCAGAAAATGAAGCCTGTGAACTCCTTCAACTTCTGCCCCCATACCTACAAGCAGGGATTGATTATTGAGGGAAACAAATTGTATTCAAATAGTGGGGTAGGGGAAGGGTAGGAAGTTCCTTTAAAAAAAGTGGGGTAGGAAGTTCCTTTAAAAAAAAAATACACACAAAACCACAAATATCAAATTAGGTACTAAAATCAAAGTAATTTAGAATGAGAAAAGACACCACAATAAATTCCTCGAGTCTTAGAAATGTTGGTATCTTTCTTTCAGAGTTTCATTAGGTAATCTGTCAGAAGAGCTTACAAAGAAATGCTTCGGGATTATACTCTGATGTTCCTCCCTCCCTAAGACATGACAGCGCCTACCAATTCGGAGTGTTCACAGGTGCCCATGAGGTAAGGCATCCCCAAGCCTAAGCTTCAGAGTATCACAGGAGATCTACCCTGGCTGGTTTCACACCTTTATCTGCATCACCTTCTCCAGATTCCAAATGGACTTCTATCAGCACTGTTCTTTCCTATTTCTGAGGAAAAGGTCTCATCCTGTCTCACAGGGAAATGGACCATCTATGTTCTCATCTCTCAGGTCCACAGGGACCTCGATCCATTCATTAGCTTTCTCTATCTTCACACGCTCTCTTTCAGCTCTTTCTACTTCTCCCCTCGAAATACTGGATGTCCAGTGTTCTCCCATCAAAACACAAAAATGAACAAATAATTTTGGGGGGGAGTAAATCTCTGGTCTACCCACTTCTCTCACCTCCCCAAGTGGTGGAAGTCTCTTCGTCCCCACGACTGCTCCAAACGTTCACATGCTCTGCCAAGCCCTGACCCGACCTCCAATCCACCACTCTCTTTCCAATTGCATGTTGGCCACCTGCATTTCTTGATTTTCCCCAGTGTGTCTTCCTGAAACACTACAATAGCCCTCCCCAGGGTCACAGTGAGTGACATCTTTGTTGCGAAAGCCACTTTTCAGTCACCATCTCCCGGTCTTTGAAGCATTTGACTGCTCCCTCCTCTCCTCTAGCTACTGTGACACCGGGTCTTCCAGGCTGAATTCTCACACTTCTGGCCACTCCATCCCATTTCTCAAATGGCAAAAACTTACTATGTGCCCTCAACGGGCTTACAGCTGGCTCTGCTGCCTCCGTGTGTGCGTGCACACTACATCGTTTCAGTCGTGTCCGACTCTTGGCGACCCCATGGACTGCAGCCCACCAGGCCCCTCTGTTCTTGGGATTCTCCAGGCAAGGACACTGCAGTGGGTTGCCATGTTCTCCTCCAGGGGATCTTCCAGACCCAGGGACCAAACCCGAGGCTCTTACATTTCCAGCACTGGCAGGCGGGTTCTTTACCACCAGCGCCACCACCCAGTCCTTACACGTTAGTGTTGCAGTGGGTTCCACCTGTGGTCCTCTTTTTCCCTCATGCTATCTTCTCGTGCTAAGCAATTTCAGTGTTTTCATTATAAAGTTTTGGTGGTGGTGAAGTTGCTCAGTCATGTCCGACTCTGCGACCCCGTGGACTGTAAACTACTAGGCTTCTCCGTCCATGGGATTCTCCAGGCAAGAATACTGGAGTGGATTGCCATTTCCTTCTCCAGGGAATCTTCCCGACCCAGGGATCGAACCTGGGTCTCCTGCATTGGAGGCAGACACTTTAATCTCTGAGCCACCACCTGTAAGTTTATGATTCCCAAATTTCTATAACTATTTTTATTCAAGTCTTTCTGCTAAGCTTCACACATATATTCAGCTGCCTAATGCACATTTCTACTCTGAAACACCACAAACACCCAGGATGTCTAAAGTCAAATTGTCATACTCTTGAAACCAAATATCCCAAGGCCATTTATTACCAAAACATAGTTTCCACACTGATTAGAAATGACTCCTCTCTACGCCAAGGTCTAATCTACCTAGGGTCCATTTCTGGAGAGTTTTGTTCCACTGGTATATTTGTCTAACTCTGCATCAGTAATACAATGCCTTTCTTTATTCCTATACCTTTAAAATAATCCTTGATAGCTTCTAGGTAAGCACCTCGCCCCCATTCTTTTCACAATTATCTTATCTACTGGGATTTTTATGGAACTGAATTGAATTTACAGACTTAATTTGGGAGAATTGATGCTTTTGAACTGTGGTGTTGGAGAAGACTCTCAAGAGTCTCAAGTCCCTTGGACTGCAAGGAGATCTAACCAGTCCATCCTAAAGGAAATCAGTCCTGAATATTCATTGGAAGGACTGATGTTGAAGCTCAAACTCCAATACTTTGGCCACCTGATGTGAAGAGCTGTCTCATTTGAAAAGACCTTGATGCTGGGAAAGATTGACGGCGGGAGGAGAAGGGGACGACAGAGGATGAGATGGCTGGATGGCATCACTGACTCGATGGACGTGAGTCTGAGTAAACTCCGGGAGTTGGTGACGGACAGGGAGGCCTGGTGTGCTGCAGTCATGGGGTCGCAAAGAGTTGGACACGACTGAGCGACTGAATTGAACTGAACTGATATCATATGGAGTCTCTCCATTCATGAAAAGTATATCTTCAGTTCTTCTTTTAGATCTTTTGTAATTTTCTCCACAAAGATCATGCATGGTCTTTCTTTGTTGCCTCATTTCATGGAAAATTTCAAATGTATACAAATGTGGAGAGAATAATAAAATGAACCCCTCGTCACTCAGCTTCAAAACTTATCAACACAAGGTCGACCTTGTTTCATCTACACCTGCCCTATCCAAAAGAACTTCTGCATGATAGAGATTTCCTACTACCAATGTGAAGATATGCTAATATGATTGAGGAACTGTCATTTCATCTTGTAAATTTTCATTAATTTTAATTACCCACATATGGCTAGTGGCTATAGTATTGAACAATGCAGTCTGTAACCTATATTCATTCCACCACCATAACACTCAATTATTTTGAAGCAATTCTGTGATGTCATGTCATATTTAACCCTTAAATACTATAGTATGTTACTGCTGAGAAAATTAACCATCATTTAACTGTGGTGTTGGAGAAGACTCTCAAGAGTCTCAAGTCCCTTGGACTGCAAGGAGATCTAACCAGTCCATCCTAAAGGAAATCAGTCCTGAATATTCATTGGAAGGACTGATGTTGAAGCTCAAACTCCAATACTTTGGCCACCTGATGTGAAGAGCTGTCTCATTTGAAAAGACCTTGATGCTGGGAAAGATTGACGGCGGGAGGAGAAGGGGACGACAGAGGATGAGATGGCTGGATGGCATCACTGACTCGATGGACGTGAGTCTGAGTAAACTCCGGGAGTTGGTGACGGACAGGGAGGCCTGGTGTGCTGCAGTCATGGGGTCGCAAAGAGTTGGACACGACTGAGCGACTGAATTGAACTGAACTGATATCATATGGAGTCTCTCCATTCATGAAAAGTATATCTTCAGTTCTTCTTTTAGATCTTTTGTAATTTTCTCCACAAAGATCATGCATGGTCTTTCTTTGTTGCCTCATTTCATGGAAAATTTCAAATGTATACAAATGTGGAGAGAATAATAAAATGAACCCCTCGTCACTCAGCTTCAAAACTTATCAACACAAGGTCGACCTTGTTTCATCTACACCTGCCCTATCCAAAAGAACTTCTGCATGATAGAGATTTCCTACTACCAATGTGAAGATATGCTAATATGATTGAGGAACTGTCATTTCATCTTGTAAATTTTCATTAATTTTAATTACCCACATATGGCTAGTGGCTATAGTATTGAACAATGCAGTCTGTAACCTATATTCATTCCACCACCATAACACTCAATTATTTTGAAGCAATTCTGTGATGTCATGTCATATTTAACCCTTAAATACTATAGTATGTTACTGCTGAGAAAATTAACCATCATTATTACTCTCTCCAAAAAAATTCCTTAGTATCATCAAATGTCCAATGAATGTTTCAATTATTTTATAAATTTTGGCTTTGCACTATTGGACTATTAGAATTAGTAACTAACCAAGTTCCATATTTGGTTGCTAATATGCCTCTTTTTTAGAGTCACTTTATTTCTATAACTACTAATTTAGATTTTTTTTTCTTGAATTAGTCTTGATAATATCTATTTTTCAAGAAGGTAGGAATTTAGGTTTTCAAAATCATGAACATAAAGCTATCCCTGCTTATTCCTATGATCTTTTTGTCCCTAAAATTGCATAACTTTTTTGTTTCTAGCATTATTTGTGTTTCTTTTTTATTTTTTAGTTGCCTTCTAAAATTTTATTAATCGAAAATTATTTTTCTTCATCTATTGTTTTGCTGAGCATCTCTGTTTTATTTTGTTTTCTATTTCTACTCTTCACTATCTTCTTTCTTTCTTTGGATTTACCCTGTCCTTTTCTTAACTTCTTCAATAAAACTTAATATATTATGAGCATTTCTTACTGTCTCATAAGTGCATTTATGACCATAAATTCCCCTCTAGTTTTACTTTACTTCAGTTTCACAATTCCTGATATTTTCACTGCTTGTGCTTAGTCACTTCAGTTGTGTCCAACTCTCTGTGACCCCATGGACCATGGCCTGCCAGACTCCTCTGTCCATGGGATTCTCTAGGCAAGAACACCAGAGTGGGTTGCCATTTCCTTCTCCAAATCTGACCTGAGACAGTTCACTTCAGTCGCTCAGTCATGCCCAACTCTTTGCGACCCCATGAATAACAGCACACCAGGCCTCCCTGTCCATCACCAACTCCCAGAGTTCACCCAAACTCATGTGCATCGAGTTGGTGATGCCATCCAGCCATCTCATCCTGTCGTCCCCTTTTCCTCCTGCCCCCAATCCCTCCCAGCATCAGGGTCTTTCCCAATTAGTCAACTTTTCGCATGAGATGGCCAAAGTATTGGAGTTTCAGCTTCAGCATCAGTCCTTCCAATGAACACCCAGGACTGGTCTCCTTTAGGATGGACTGGTTGGATCTCCTTGCAGTCCAAGGGACTGTCAAGAGTCCTCTCCAACACCACAGTTCAAAAGCATCAGTTCTTCGGCGCTCAGCTTTCTTCACAGTCTAACTCTCACATCCATACATGACCGCTGGAAAAACCATAGCCTGTCCATGGGATTCTCTAGGCAAGAACACCAGAGTGGGTTGCCATTTCCTTCTCCAAATCTGACCTGAGACAGTTCACTTCAGTCGCTCAGTCATGCCCAACTCTTTGCGACCCCATGAATAACAGCACACCAGGCCTCCCTGTCCATCACCAACTCCCAGAGTTCACCCAAACTCATGTGCATCGAGTTGGTGATGCCATCCAGCCATCTCATCCTGTCGTCCCCTTTTCCTCCTGCCCACAATCCCTCCCAGCATCAGGGTCTTTCCCAATTAGTCAACTTTTCGCATGAGATGGCCAAAGTATTGGAGTTTCAGCTTCAGCATCAGTCCTTCCAATGAACACCCAGGACTGGTCTCCTTTAGGATGGACTGGTTGGATCTCCTTGCAGTCCAAGGGACTGTCAAGAGTCCTCTCCAACACCACAGTTCAAAAGCATCAATTCTTCGGCGCTCAGCTTTCTTCACAGTCTAACTCTCACATCCATACATGACCGCTGGAAAAACCATAGCCTTGACTAGACAGACCTTTGTTGGCAAAGTAATGTCTCTGCTTTTCAATATGCTACCTAGGTTGGTCATAACTTTCCTTCCAAGGAGTAAGCGTTTTGACTTTATGGCTCCAGTCAACATCAGCCGTGATTATGGAGACCTGAGACAAGACCTCCTCTAATCTAGGTATGGTTTAGTTCTGTCTCCAGTCTTTAAACATGAAATTTCTAAAGATTATCTTTTCATTGTGCTAGATGGCATATATTCTTTGGAACTGTGAAGACTTGCTTTGCCACCTAATTACAACCAATATTTATAAATGTATCATATAAACTTTTGCTATTGGCAAAATTTATTATATCCATCATAACAAGCTCATGAATTTTGTTGTTAAAAAGTTTCTATGACCTTACTAAATTTTATCTGCATGACCTTCTAGTACCTCAGAGAGGTTTTTAAAAATTTTCATCCTGGCTTCTTGATTTATCAGATTCCCCTTAGACCTGTCCATTATTTCTTTAAATTATTTATTCACTCAACAAATACTTAAGCACCTATACACCAGGAACTGTTTTAAGTACTGGAGATACAGTAATGAATATGAAACCTATGTACCTGCCCTCATGGGTCTTACTTTCTACTATAGAACTCCCACACTGTGCCAAACGAATACTGTCATATTTCGGTCATGATGTGAAAAGACATGTCATTTGGTGTATAAAAAACTTAAGACTATTGGAACCTTAGTACCCTGTCCCTTTCACCATCATATCTGATCCCTCTTTATCCCTATTAATATTTAGGGATTTTATTATGCTTTAAGTTCTATTTCACAAGATGTTAATATTTCCTTTCCAGTTTTCTTTCAACATGTGCTTATCATTTTCCCCAATCATGCTTATAGTCTTTTGATATCGTATATATTTAATTCCAAAATCTTTTAACAGATAAGTTTAATCCATTTACATGTATTGTATGTGTGATAAGTCAAGTTTTCTTTAATGCTTTTTAACTGGTTTAAAGTTGTATCATTTATTTCTATTCATTTAAAAAATAACTGCATTTTTAACATGCTACATAAAGTATAAATTTAAGCAACACAAAAATTCTCGCAAATAAGAATGCTTTAAATCCAATCCAGTCTCTTATGTTTTTAGGTATTTTTGCCTACTATTTTAATTCCACATTATTTTTAAATACTTCAATGGGAGTCTTAGACACTTCACCAATATGAGCAGTTTCATGGATTATGGAAGTTATAAAGCGGACATGCAGGTAGTGACCTTACAAGAAGTCTTTACAGGCAAAGTCTAGTACCCGGTACTTCCTTCAAAAAGGCAGAAGTTATCACTCTCACCAAAGCAGCACCATATACACGTCCCCCATTCGAAAAACCTGGAAAGAAGTACTCCCAGAACACCAATTCCAACCCAGTGGATGGAGTCTCATCAGGTTTTGCTAGTAACTATTTCTTCTGCTCAACTTGAAGATGTTAAGCCTTGGATTCATCCAAGTGAAGGAGTGATCCTGTAAAGCCTTAGCAAAATAAAAAAAAATACTAAACCCCCCAGCAGGGTGACTCACCCTGGGCCGGTGGGAACATGGTCTAGGGATTTTTATGAGACTTTCCAGGAGCTGTTTGTGCAAGTTTGTTCCAGGAGTTGTTTGTGCAAGTTTGTTCCAGGAATTAGCCAACCACGGAGACACTATCAGATCGCCGGTTGCTATTGATTACCTGAGAGCCTATCACTAAAAAGGTCAAGACCTGCC
>SJYC01103455.1:0-20337 GCA_006408675.1 Madoqua kirkii
ATAGTGATGCTTTCTAAGGCCCACTTGACTTCACATTCCAGGATGTCTGGCTCTAGATGAGTGATCACACCGTCGTAATTATCTGGGTTGTGAAGATCTTTTTTGTACAGTTCCTCTGTGTATTCTTGCCACCTCTTCCTAATATCTTCTGCTTCTGTTAGGTCTATACCATTTCTGTCCTTTATTAAGCTCATCTTTGCATGACCCTTGGTGTCTCTGATTTTCTTGAAGAGATCTCTAATCTTTCCCGTTCTGTTCTTTTCCTCTATTTCTTTGCATTGATCGCTGAAGAAGGCTTTCTTATCTCTTCTTGCTTTCTTTGGAACTCTACATTCAGATGCTTGTATCTTTCTTTTTCCCCTTTGCTTTTCACTTCTCTTCTTTTCACAGCTATTTCTAAGGCTTCCCCAGACAGCCATTTTGCTTTTTTGCATTTCTTTTCCATGGGGATGATCTTGATCCCTGTCTCCTGTACAATGTCATGAACCTCATTCCATAGTTCATCAGGCACTCTATCTATCAGATCTAGATCCTTAAGTCTATTTCTCACTTCCACTGTATAATCATAAGCAATTTTATTTAGGTCATACCTGAGTGGTCTAGTTGTTTTCCCTACTTTCTTCAATTTAAGTCTGAATTTGGTATAAGCAGGTCATGATCTGAGCCACAGTCAGCTCCTGGTCTTGTTTTTGTTGACTGTATAGAGCTTCTCCATCTTCGGCTGCAAAAAATATAATCAATATAATTTTGGTATTGACCATCTGGTGATGTCCATGTGTAGAGTCTTCATCTTGTGTTGTTGGAAGAAGGTATTTGCTATGACATGTGCATTTTCTTGGCAAAACTCTATTAGTCTTTGCCCTGCTTCATTCCACATTCCAAGGCCAAATTTTCCTGTTACTCCAAGTGTTTCTTGACTTCCCATCTTTGCATTCCAATCCCCTATAATGAAAAGGACATCTTTTGGGGGTGTTAGTTCTAAAAGGTCTTGTAGGTCTTCATAGAACCATTCAACTTCAGTTTCTTCAGCGATACTGGTTGGGGCATAGACTTGGATTACCGTGATATTGAATGGTTTGCCTTGGAAATGAACAGAGATCATTCTGTCATTTTTGAGATTGCATCCAAGTACTGTATTTAGGACTCTTTTGTTGACCATGATGGCTACTCCATTTTTTCTGAGGGATTCTTGCCCGCAGTAGTAGATATAATGGTCATCTGAGTTAAATTCACCGATTTCATTTTCGTCCATTTTAGTTCGCTGATTCCTAGAATGTCGACATTCACTCTTGCCATCTCTTGTTTGACCACTTCCAATTTGCCTTGATTCATGGACCTGACATTCCAGGTTCCTATGCAGTATTGCCCTTTACAGGATTGGAGCTTGCTTCTATCAGCAGTCACATCCACAACTGGGTATTGTTTTTGCTTTGGCTCCATCCCTTCATTCTTTCTGGAGTTATTTCTCCACTGATCTCCAGTAGCATATTTGACACCTACTGACCTGGGGAGTTCCTCTTTCAGTATCCTATCATTTTGCCTTTCCATACTGTTCATGGGGTTCTCAAGGCAAGAATACTGAAGTGGTTTACCATTCCCTTCTCCAGTGGACCACATTCTGTCAGACCTCTCTACCATGACTCATCTGTCTTGGATTGCCCCGCGGGCATGGCTTAGTTTCATTGAGTTAGACAAGGCTGTGGTCCTAGTGTGATTAGATTGACTAGTTTTCTGTGAGTCTGGTTTCAGTGTGTCTGCCCTCTGATGCCTTCTTGCAACACCTACCATCTTAATTGGGTTTCTCTTACCTTGGGTGTGGGGTATCTTTTCATGGCTGCTCCAGCATAGCACAGCCACTGCTCCTTACCTTGGATGAGTGGTATCTCCCCACTGCCACACTTCCTGACCTTCAACATGGGATGGCTCCTCTAGGCCCTCCTGCACTCACGCTGCAGAAAAAAAACCTGATTTCAATAAGGGCAAAATTTCTGGAATGTTTTGGCTAACTCTGCATGACTTTGTTTCCTTCATTTCCCTCTATGTACAAGTCAGGGTATAAAAGTTCCTTTTGAAAATAAAGTTATGTGCCTCTCTCACCAAATTGGTCTCCCCGTGTCATTCTCTCTCTCTCTCTCTCTCTCTCTCTCTCTCTCTCTGATGCTGTCTCTCCTGAGGGTACCTCTGGATCCTGCTGGGGCTGGACCCCTGCAGTGGGATGCTGAGCATGTTCCTATTGGGAGAGTCACTATGTAGAGAATGTCACCAGGGTCAGAGTTCAAAAAGTGTGCTTGTGAGAGTTCCCCAATTGTCCAGTGGTTAAGAACCCACCTTGCGAAGCAGGAGTCAACAGTTCAATCACTGGCTGGGGAACCATGACCCCAAATGCTTTGTGGCAGCTATCCCCAAGCATTTGAACTACTGAGCCCTTGGAGGTCATAAGGAGAGAATCCATGCACTGCAGCTAAAGACTCCTGCATGGCATGATGGAACAGAGATTCTGTGTGCCACATTTAAGACATGACAAAGCCAAACAAATGAATGAATAAATAAATACATGAATGTTAAAAAGACCTTTTTGGGAATACAAGCTGTACATGAAATTATTTTCTTAAAAAGTAAAATAGTGGGCTGGTGGTTTATTATCCAAGTTTACGTTCTAACTACACTGAAACTTTGCTCAGTGATCCTTGAGGGAACCAGGTGTTTTGGTGGTCAAGGTCAAAAGATTCACGGCATCGTTAAGACAGGAGTCGTGTGATCAAAGATACAAAACTAATGATCATAGAGAAAATAGAAAAGTAAGATGCATTTAATAAGCTTGGAGAAAGAGGTTTCACAGTTACAGAAACCCCTGATTAATTCAAGAAGACACCAAGAAGATATTCCCATCACAGCTCAGCATGATTTTGAAGCAGTTACAAGAGTAAAGTTTGTTCAGGAGTGTTCCGTGTTTATTTATTATCTTATTATCCACATTTTGATCAACATTTATGAAAGATAGCTGAGATTAAAAGTCCCATGACTTCCTTCAGTTACGAAATGACTAAACTGTCACAACCTGTTACTCTTGGAGAAACTCTGTTTAATGTCCCCTTAATTAGCAGTTAGAAAGGTCTTCCTAGGATGGGATAGTCCTGCATTCCCAGGGGACACATGTTGGTAAGAATCCAAAAGGAAAACCTGGGGATGTTGGAGGTGCCTAAGGAGAGACAGAAGGGTGATACGGGTGTATAAGACGTGTTAGCTGGATCAAATCCTGCTTGAAAATATCTATCAGGCTGATCCTGTTGTTCCAATGGTTAAGACTCTGCCGGTCCACTGCAGTGAGCATGGGTTGGGGAACTACGGTCCTACAGTGGTTTGTGGTGGGACAGACCAACAAACCAAATGCTTATCTGAATCAGAGACTTAAGAGAGAAAACAGTTCAGGATGCTTTAAGATATAAAACCTTCTCTCCCATAGATTTCACAGCAGAAGTTAAGAAAGGACACCATACAAAGAAGGAGCATGTGAATGAAACAGAAAATATGATACTATAAGAAAAAGAAAAAGAAATAGATATTATTGTTGGTGCATGTGAGCATGAAGGGAGTGGCTAACTGGAGATGTGAGCTGAAGACACCCTTGAACCAAGCTCTCCTCAAAAGTCTGACTTCGGTATAAAACAAGGATTTTGAGTTCTGATCTGTCCTGGGAGCAGCCAGTACTGGTCAGGACTCCGGCTGTTCTCACTCAATTGATTCAAGAATCCTAACTCGCACAGTTTCCTCATTTCTATATTCAGATCAAGATGAATCTGTAGGGTATCTACTTGATACGTTACCATGAATGAAGATAAAGTTAAGTAAAACTAGCTTAAAAAAATACAAAGAATAGATTCCTTGCCAGTCTGATCTTGGATATAAGTGTGTGTATAGAGTTAGGAAAATTGCTTTTTCTTTAAAAATTCTAAAAAATAAAAAGGACAAGAACTACTGTCCTAGTTTTTCACTTGCCTGAGAAACAACTGAGTCAGTGAGTAGGTGATATACTACAGATTAGATGGGTAAAAAGGTATCTGGAAAAGGAACGATGGAACTGGACTGCAGGCATACCTTCTTCAGATGAGGTTAGGGGGCATTTGAATGGATCCGCCTCTTAGTTACAAAGAGGACAGATCCCACTGAGGGGCAGGAAGAGGTGGTGAACACTTAATTCTGATGTGATCATCACCTCAGAGAACTAGGAGGTTCTCCAAAGGTCTCTTAGGAAATCATTTTACCCTGGCTAATCCACAAAGGCAATATTTACTTTTAGCAAATGTACTCTAAACTATCTCCTAAATGTTAAGGAAACAACACAGGAGTGGGGGGATATGTACCTTGGACAGTGTATCCCACTTTGATCTCTGGATACAAAGGAAAATAAATATTCCCGACCTTGAAAGATCACATGTGTTCTGTGATTTCTCATTCACTCTAAAGGTCAAATGTCCAGATCCCCTCAAGCTTCCTCTAAAACAATCATCATGGTAAAAAATGAGAAGATGACATGAAGGATGATCCCTGCCAAGCAGGATACTGAAGATGACTTTTGTGTAACCTTGGTCTTAGGAGGAACAACCATTGGTTCATGATGCATCACACCAACAAAATGATCGTATAAAAAGTGGGAAGTCACAACCTCTGCAGCTACTGGGACAAGCTCAGCCTTGACCCAAGAAAGACTACGGGAGCATCAAAATGAAGGTTCTGTTCCTGAGTTTACTGCTTGGTGTGATTTGTGCTGCCCAAGAAGAGAAAGCTCAGCCAAGTCTTTCAGAGGTACCAAGGATGGTCAGATATGGGAGGATGTCTTGTGTGTGTGTATGTGTGTGTGTGTGTGTGTGTTCCTTTTGTGGTTTTGTTATGTGGCTCCATGAGCTGAGCCATCTCCTTCCAACTCAACACTGCTCCATTTACTGGCTCTATACCTGCTTGCTTTGGTCTCTGTGTCATCTTTACTGTGTATCCGTTGCCTCTTATGAGTTTTTCCTGCTCTTGGAACATAGAAAAAGGATCTGTCAAACAGCTGTTGGAGTTCTTGCATTTGACATCAGAGCTCAAGCTCTCTCAGAAAAGTCTCAATTCCTTTTTTCACTCTGACTTCATGTTTACATTATTGTTGATTTTGGTAACATCTCTGATTTGCACAAGTGATGGGAAACTCATGACCGATGATGCTGGATGAAATAAAAAGACAAAAGACTACAAATCTGAAAGGGAATTTTGCTGTTAGCTTTCAGGGCAATGGAGAACCGCCTACATTGCATCCAGTAACCTGGGGAAGATCAAGCCCAACGGGCCGTTCAGGATTTACCTCCAGAAACTTCTGTTTGATGATGAACAGGGCACAGTAGATTTCTACTTCTATGTCAAGTAAGTAAAAATCACCCAGAAGGAAAACACATGTAAGCCCCGAGCCTCGGGGAGGGTGTGTCTTCCCCATGTGCAGAGAACTCTCTAGAGGATGTTGACAGCATGACATCCTGAGTTGTGGGGCTGAGCAGGGTCTCTGAACTGGCAGGAGGAGTTCCCCTGTGAGCCTCCAAGGAACGTCCTGGAGCCATCAATTCATTACAGAAAAGAGGGTCACTGATAGAATCTCCTTATGTCAAATAAGCATATAATGTGGACTTGAGTGTTTCCTTGTGGGTGGGTGTGTCTGTCTCAATGTTCATGTTTTTCAGAGTTTAATCCTCTTAATGACACTGTGATGGAAGAAGAGTATGGGTTTTGATAAAATTAAAAGTTTCTTTTCCTAAGTGTGTGATTTTTTCCCCTCTATCATATTATTTAATAAATCACTGCCAGGGTTGTGAGAACCCCCAAGGTGCATGATGAGGGCCACAACTCATTGTGTGCAGGAAGTATTCATGTCAGTGTATGGCAAAACCAATACAGTATTGTAAAGTAGAATAAAGTAAAAATAAAAATTTTTTAAAAAGGTATATTTTTATTTTCCTAAAATTCTATATTCTTCTATATTTGGCTTTGAATATGATTGACTTTGTATTTGTAGTTTATCTTTGGCACTATACCTCTGACTTAATAGACAAGCCCTGCTTGACTCTTGACAGTGACTTGTCCTTAGAGACCATGTTTCTTCTCTTTTCAAGGTCACATTGTTACAGGCGCTAAGCTTACATGCCCCAGTTAATCCTTGAGGAAAACAAAGTAAATCCTAATTTGATATCAAATTTTTTCATGACTTTAATCAACCTGCTTGAGTGTGTGTGTGTGATTTTTTTTTTTAAAGAAACCAGGAAAAATGGGAAAATAAACATGTCACTGGAATAAAGCAAGAAGATGGCACTTATGCTGCTGACTGTAAGTATGAGTGTTTCACTGGTCAGAGTATATGCTTGGGTGGAAATCTTGGCACAGCTCCCTTCAGAAATCCCACAGCAATAGAATTCTGAATTCTACTGCTATGAACAATCAGAGGGCTGAGCAGCCTCTAGTCCCTAAGATCTCCAGTCACTTTATTTCGTCATGAGACAAGAGTTCAGACACATGGGTTGGGCGTCTCCAACCAGTTATGACTGTTACCCAATTAGATAGCGTGTGGAGACCTGTATCTCACATGGTTCTCACAAATAATTTACAACAGCCTTATGAACTGACATTGCAAGAGACTAAATTTTGCACATTTGTATCATTCACTTAAAAAAATAGATTAAAACATCTTAATCCATTCAAGGCTCAGTGGATGAATTTAAATCTGAATAAATCATCCTGAGTTCAGTTACAAAGTCAGCTTCTGTTGAAAGCCATGGGGATGCTGGCTAACATTTATATCCCTCGATTCTTAATAACAGCCCCCAAACATATTCCTAATATTACATGGCCTACATGTACTTATTTCACTACCATTTAAGTGTAATCCAATCAAGTGTATGAAAACTGGGGAATGGAAAAGTCTTGCTTGTTTTACTTGCTGTCATAACGACCATTGCATTCAGCCCACCCACCGAGTGAGACACGTATCAGTATAGCATATACTGTTGCTACCACATTCAAAATGCCACAATATATACAACTGACAATAGATTAAGGCAAGGTCGCATATATGTATCTTTTCTCTCTCTCACAGATGAGGGTGAAAACGTATTTGAAGTTGTTTATGCATCCAAAGACGTCCTGGTAACACATAACACCAACGTGGATGAACACGGCAAGAAAACAGTCCTGACTGGACTATTTGGTTCGTATGACATCCTCCTGGTCACAAGGACAAGATCATGTAACATTTCCATCCTTACTATTTTCACCCGTAAAATCATTGTATGGTGACAATATCCATTGTTCAGTCTACAGGACCTAGGTCTTTTTGTTCATGGAATTAAGGACTCTGGAAAGTAATCGACCAAGAAAGAGGAGCTCATAGGGTTAGAGGGGGTCAGATCATCAGAAATTTCAAAATTTTCCCACCTGTGCTAATTTAAGGATAAACTGAGTTTCACTAAATATACTTAATTTTTTAAGAAAATTTTTTAATGGAAGGAAAATGAAAATGTTGCATTGGTGTTGACTTTCCTTTTTTTCTCAACACCTCAATTTATTTCAAGCCATGGCTATAATGAGGCTACTCTCAATGGCTTCAATTGATACCAGTTTCACAGTACCCTCAAAGCCTTGGAACAGAAACTTGTATAATAAATATTAATCTTCTTTAATTTTTCAAATCATTGTCTTGATGAACATTGACATCATCCCAAATAGCCATATAGGAGCAGTGAAAGGTGTGAATATCATTGAAACAGCATGGGTCTATTACAGAAAATTTACTAGTGAGAACAGTGGGCTAATTTAACAACAACAACAACAAAAAATTATCTCCCATTATTATGTCTGATGTAGTGGACATATCCCTCTCAGGGGAGAACCCTGTTTCCTCTTTATTTGGGGCCAGAACAAGACAGGAGTGGCAGGTACATAAACTAGGAATTTGATAAAGACGGAAGGAGGCACCATACTGTGATGGATGGAGCCTAAAATCCCTGGCGCTCTTGTGAGTCTTTGGGCCCTGCTGCCCATGCTGGTGGGGGTTTAGCTACAGAGTTGGACGGGGAATAATTCTTAAGACAAACAGAAGACAACTGTGTCGTGGAAAACGGAAACTCTTTGAGGCTTAATGGTAGCACGTGAAGATCTGACTTGCACACTCAACTTCTTCTTCTGTATCCAGAAATTTCTCTGGGGTCAACGAGGTAAGAACTCTGTTTTCTGCGTGTCACTTTTCAGTTAAGCCACATATTGAAGAGGAAGGCTTGCGGAAGTTCAAGGAGCTGACGGAAGAGAAAGGGATTGAGGAGAAAAACATCGTGAATTTCATCGAAAGTGGTAACGGAATTATACTTTTCCCTAAATGTATCATTCACCCCATCGGTAAATGTATTATTAGGAAACAAATCAATTTATTTAAAATTTCTTTCTCCATAAATAATATTTTATACAATCTCTTACTTTAAACAAAAGAAAAAGCCCTAGATATTCTGGGGAATGGTAGTAATCTTGTGTAATTATTTTTTATGTCCTTTTCATCTTCCCCAGATGACTAGCTTCCCTGAGGAAAGCCACGTATTTCAAAACATCCTCAGTGTAAGTGAAAAACGTCTGTTACTACTGCTGTTCCCATTAAATAATTCAAAAGGAAGCATGGTGATGTTGTACCTGCCAAATTTTGTAGGTAATGGTTTTCTGTCCCATCAGCTTACATTCTGTAACTAGAGAACTTGGCTACATTAGTCACCTCTCTTCTCCTGAGCCGTATTAAATTGCAAATTTGTTGGTTGATCAGTGCTGAGTAGCTTTGGTGAGAGAGCCTTATCCTGCAGGAATCGTGTAGGCAAAGTCATCAGAGAGAAGCTCGAATGGCCACAAGCTGGTAGAAACCAATTCGTCAGTCCCGACTTCATGGTTACCCACAAACATCCCTCCTCTAGGAGGACTGGGTTAAATAGAGCTTGTGGTTCCTGCAACACCCGTGTTTCATCTCACATGGTTTTGATAGAACCAGTAAAGGCCTTCCAACCACACTGAAACATGCCTTTGAATTATATTCCCCCTCAGAAGAAGACTTTCTTAAAGTGGAATCTTTTAAACTTTCTAATTTATGCCTCAGAGAGATTTGAAAATGACACTGATCTAGACTGATGTGTGGCTTTTAAATTTCTGCAGAGAAAAAAAAATAACAAAGAAAGATAAAAAGCAAAGGAAAATTTTAGCCTCCAGGTGAAGATGATATGAAAGATGTGTTGCATATATTCAATAGACTGTTATTCAGTCGTAAAAGAAGGAAACCACGTCACATTTGGAAATATGGATGCACCTAGAGATTATCAGACTAAATGAAGCGAGTCAGGATGAGAAAGAAAGGTCACATGGTATTACTTGTAGGTGGAATCTAAAGTATAAATTAAAGACGTTATTTACAAAACAGATTCACAGGCATAGAGAACACACTTGTGTTCGCCAAGAAGCAGGAGGCTGGCTAAGAAGAGGATTAGAAATTTGGGAGTAGCAGATGTAAGCTACTATATACTAACATGCTGCTGCTGCTAAGTCGCTTCAGTCGTGTCCGACTCTGTGCGACCCCATAGATGGCAGCCCACCAGGCTCCCCTATCCCTGGGATTCTCCAGGCAAGAACACTGGAGTGGGTTGCCATTTCCCTCTCCAATGCGTGAAAGTGAAAAGGGAAAGTGAAGTCGCTCAGTCGTGTCCGACTCTTAGCGACCCCATGGACTGCAGCCCACCAGGCTCCTCCGTCCATGGGCTTTTCCAGGTAAGAGTACTGGAGTGGGGTGCCATTGCCTTCTCCAGATATTAACATATGTATGTATAAATTATTCACCTTGCAGTAGTAACTGCACTAATACAACTCTGGTCAGTCAACTATACTTGAATATAAAATAAAAATTTAAACATTGATTCTTGAAGACCTTAAAGACAAACTGTGGAATTAGAGGAGCTTGCCCCAATCACAGATACAGGAAACCATCTTGAGATGAACCTGTCCCATGAACTTGGATTCAGAAACCATTCCTCCTAGAATCGATCTTAAATGGGAAAGGTCGCCCCATATGTACCTCCTGGGGAAAATTCCACAGAGATCCCCACCCACATTACAGAGATGTGGATTAGTGAGGTCCACCAGGATTCTGACATTGAATCAGCTACTGCTCCTGTGCCCTGGACAGCCTACTGCCTGAGCCTCATCCCTGGTGGATGTCAAAAAGTCGACTCTACTAATTATTTGTTGTTATGTTTTTTTAATTCACCTACAGAAGGGTCACTCAGACCAGACACACCCTCGTATCCCTGGAATCAAGACCAACAACCAGAAGATGACGTTCCTGGTTCCTGACTAACACGATCCTTCTTTCTTCACACTGACACTCCTTTTTGCATCTCATCTCTCCTGGCCACTAATCATGTCCTGTCTGGTGGCGTTTGATTTCTGAGGGCTTCAGTAAATTAGTTTAATTCACAATGGAGTTACGTGTGTCTTTCCTTAAGGCCTCCATTTTAAAACACACAAATACGCATGTTAAATTTACCTGTCCAGAAACATGCCTTCTAAGGGATACGTGTTCCATCAGAGACAATTCTGAGAATGGGTAAATAGAGATGTCCTAGAGAGAGTGACGGGAGAAGGAGAAGGAGGAAAAAGACTAACCCATCATGGGACAGAGGTATGCACCCCCTTACTGCAGTGGGAGGGGCAATCTGTTCCAGAAAGATGTCTCTAGAAAGCATTGTATTTATCACAGGGAAAGGGGCTTGTGTGCCACTCTCTGAGTTTCACAGAGAGAACGTGAAAGATGCTATGGACCACAACTGAGAACCCATGTGTATCCGGACCACATCAGCACTTGTGCAACTGAGCTGAAGGACTGATATCTGCTAACATTCCCTCACCAGGGAATGCAGCAGCTGAGTCTCGGTCAGTGCATAGTAACAGGAAGTCAGGGCAGTGTCTGCAGGAGCAAGAAATTGCAGCTCAGTCAGGAAGCTGGAATTACTCACAACATCTAAAGATGGTCTTCCATCCACTTAGGCTTAGAAGAGCAGTGGACGTTAGTAACTGGAAGGAGTGGACATTCCCACTGTCACGCATGGGGCACACTGATCACCTCCCCATGGTGGTCAAGCTCTTTACAACACAGAAGATCTAGCAGATACTCAAGATGGACAACTTATTCCAAGCATTGAGCCAAAGCTCACAGATTTACTCCAAGAGCTTGGAAAATAGTAGTACATTAAGTAATATTTGGAGAAGGCAATGGCAACCCCCTCCAGTACTCTTGCCTGGAAAATCCCATGGACGGAGGAGACTGGTGGGCTGCAGTCCATGGGGTTGCTGAGAGTGGGACACAACTGAGCGAATTCACTTTCCCTTTTCACTTTCATGCAGTGGAGAAGGAAATGGCAGCCCACTCCAGTGTTCTTGCCTGGAGAATCCCACGGACGGGGGAGCCTGGTGGGCTGCCGTCTATGGGGTCGCACAGTGTCAGACACGACTGAAGTGACTTAGCCAGTAATATTGAAGAGAATAAATGTTTCCGTTTCTGCACAGACATGGTCTCCAAATGGGCTAGAGCCGGCCAAGCCAAAGCTTGTTTCTATGGCCTAGTTGGTAGTAGTGGAGGTCAAGGACAATGTTTAAGTTCTTACACTTTTTTAGCAGAACGTATGACCTTGGAGTTCTGACTCTGGTCTGCACACGACCTCTGCAAATGGTGGATTGGATGAGTGGAAGTACACACAGGTAACTGAACACAGAGCAACGTAGGGAATCTCTTACAAGGATATTGAAGGCCAAGACGTGATATAAACAACTTGAAAACTGTGAACTATCATATGCACGCATGAGTTTCCCTGATAGTTCAGTTGGTAAAGACTCTGCCTGCAATGTATGAGACCCTGGTTCAATTCCTGTGTTGGGGAGATCTGCTGGAGAAGGGATAGGCTACCCACTCCATCCATTCTTTCCTTGTGGCTCTGCTGGTAAAGAATCTGCCTGAAATGCAAGAGACCTGGGTTGGGAAGAGAACTCGGACAAGGAAAAGGCTACCCACTTCAGTATTCTGGCCTGGAGAACTCCATGGAGTGTACGGTCCAAGGGGTTAGGAAGAGTTGGACATGACTGAGCAAATTTCACTCATATATGTACATACACACACTTGTATGTGTTTGTGCATCTTTTCATAACTGGAAGGATGGGTCACGAGAATTTATCTGTCAAAGACATGGAGTAGAATGCTGCACTTGGGCTCATGATTTCTGGCATACGGGCTGAGGTATGCAGAGTTTTCCCAGGCCTGGGGTGAAACCCATGTCCCCTGCATTGGCAGGTGGAATCTTTATCACTGGGCCCTCACAGAAGTCTGAGTATTTATTCATAAATTAGATAAGTCAAGTAAGTAACTTGTATACGTGTGTACATCTTATAAAGTTGCAGTTCAAGATTTAATTCATACCCAAGAAGTAAACGAAGAATTATCACTAAAAAAAGCAATCACTAAAAAAAGCCATCCATTGACACACGATCATATGATTCACATTAAGCTATTTTCCATTCTTGAAAATTCTATGAAAGTAAAAGTCGCTCTGTGGTGTCTGACTAGGTGCGACTCCGTGGCTACAGAGTCCATGGAATTCTCCAGGTGAGAATATAGGAGTGGGTAGCCTTTCCTGCTCCAGCGGATCTTTCTAACCCAGAGATCGAACTCATGTCTCCCACATTGTAAGCAGATTCTTCACCAGCTGAGCCACAAGGGAAGCCCAAGAATATTGGTGTGGATAGTCTATCCCTTCTCCAGCAGATCTTCTGGATCCAGGAATTGAACCGGGGTCTCCAGCATTGCAGGCAGATTCTTTACCAACTGAGCGATCATTTGCTTTCATATACCTTAGACAGGATTAGGTACTTCCAACAAAGTCGCTCGTGTCCGACTCTTTGTGACCCCATGGACTGAAACCTATCAGGCTCCTCTGTCCATGGGATTTTCCAGGCAATAGCACTGGAGTGGATTGCCATTTCCTTCTCCAGCAGATCTTTCCAACCCACGGATCAAAGCCAGGTCTCCCGCATTCCAGACAGACGCTTGAACAGATTAGGTTAAATTCTATACGCAGCAGCAGTGAGTCGGACACGACTGAGCGACTGAACTGAACTGAACTGGTGCCTTCCTGGCTTCCTCTTACCGCTTTATAAAAACAAAAAGGAAGCATCACTGATGTCCACTGTTGTGTTAGTCTCTGCCATGCAAAGGTGATTCAGTTACGCATATAGAGAATGTCCAGTGGGTTCCAGAGTCTGTTCTGCTATGGATCAGTATGAGACACTGAATATAGTTCCCTGTCCTGTGCAGAGGCACCTTGTGGTTCCTCTCACTGCTTCTGGCTCATCTTTAGAATGTTCTAGAGCCCTGCTTGTCCCGAGACCTCGTTATCTGTTGGCCTGCATGCTCCTGCAGTGACAAGGAAAGTGTCTGTCAGCATCCCTTTGTCTCCTTTAGGAGAATTGGAGGAAATAGCTCACTATCCATATACAGCATAAGGTGTGACAGGTCACGGCAGTGTTCATCTGCCCTAGGCAGTATTGCATATGTGTAAAGTTATGTGCACAGCGTCTTTAGTATATTGATACATTCAGGTATGTGACACATGAGTGGATATCCATGGGATTTTCCAGGCAATTGTACTGGTGTGGGTCGCCATTTCCTTCTCCAGCATATCTTCCTGACCCAGGGATCAAACCCAGGTCTCCCGCGTTGTAGACAGACGCTTTACCGTCTGAGCCGCCAGGGAAGTACTTGGAAGCTATAGGAACATGTGTTTATCCACACCCGGCAGCTCTGGCTCCTTGCTGAGCATGCAGGCCTCTGTACTTGCAGCGAGTGGAGACTTCTCTCTAGTTGCTGCGAGCTGGCTGTTCATTGCGTAGCTTAGCTTGCTGTGGAGGCCAGGCTCCAAACTGTGGGATTCAGTACTTGCTGCACTTGGGCTCAGGATTTACGGCATACGGGCCGAGGTGTCCCAAGGTATGCGGAGTTTTCCCGGGCCTGGGATGAAACCCAGGTCCCCTGCATTGGCAGGTGGAATCTTTACCACTGGGCCCTCACAGAAGTCCTAGTATTTATTCATAAATTAGATAAGTCAAGTAAATAACTTGTATACTTGTGTGCATCTTATAATGTCAATCTCACAACTAGACATGATTCTGTTCAGTTCAGTTCAGTCGCTCAGTCGTGTCCGACTCTTTGCGACCGCATGAATCACAGCACACCAGGCCTCCCTGTCCATTATCAACTCCCAGAGTTCACCCAAACTCTTGTCCATCAAGTCAGTGATGCCATCCAGCCATTTCATCCTCTGTGGTCCCCTTCTCCTCCTGCCCCCAGTCCCTCCCAGCATCAGAGTCTTTTCCAATGAGTCAAGTCTTTGCATGAGGTGGCCAAAGTACTGGTGTTTCAGCTTCCGCATCACTCCTTCCAAAGAAATCCCAGGGCTGATCTCCTTCAGAATGGATGGCTGGATCTCCATGCAGTCCAAGGGACACTCAAGAGTCTTCTCCAACACCACAGTTCAAAAGCCTCAATTCTTCGGTGGTCAGCTTTCTTCATAGTCCAACTCTCACATTCATACACGACCACTGGAAAAAACATAGTCTTGACTAGACGGACCTTTGTTGGCAAACTAATGTCTCTGCTTTTTAATATGACGTCTAGGCTGGTCATAACTTTCCTTCCAAGCCGTAAGTATCTTTTAATTTCATGGCTGCATGAAATTAATTAAACATTAAATATATATAAGTACAACTACACACTGTTATTACAGTAGCTATTGATAACACTCAACCCTGTATCCATTTATAATGATATAATATTGATAAGTTTGTATTGCAAGTTTCATGAAAATTTATTTCTGTATTTATAAATAAATAAACCATAAAGTTACATTTCTATTTGTGGTATATTTAGGAAATGGTATATTTATTAAACTCATCTGGTGTAACACAAACATAAAATATAAATCTGTGTCTTTCTTATATTCTTATTCTCTGTGAAGAAGAATTAGTGTTCGGAAATGTGGGTACACCATCCCATGAGTGAATCCTTAAATATGTATTGGAATTTAAAAAAATTTGAGTTTCAACTAATTAATGTACCTTACCTAGTTTAAAAAAATTGATCTTACTTTGCACAATAATGGAAGAAATGGCTCCCCTTTCCAGACGCACATTCTCCAAAGGATGTCGTGTGCTGGGAACAGTCACGAGGTGTTTACTCCCTGGTAACGTTTTCCCAAGAATTAAATAGCAGCAGCTGTCTCCCTGACTCAGCGATTCATACACCTCCCGTCTCCTGACCACACCCCCGCTTTTTGCTGGCCTAGGAGAGAGTTATGGGAACTCTGAATCCTTCTGTGTTTGAGGAGAGTCACACCCTCACTTGTCAGGTCTTAGAGAAACGTCTGTAAGGGCAGCACGTGTGATGTCTGTGCGCAATCTCGGAGCGTTCTGTTCTCACCAGCTACAGAGCTGTCCCCGTGGATTTCAGTCCAGAACAGAGAAAAATGGCATGCACACACACACACACACACACAGATACATGCATGGACACAGAGAAACACAGACACATAAACACACACACACAAAGAGACACACAGACACAAACATGGGCACACAGAAACACAGACACACAAAAGCACAGACACACACACAGACACAGACAAACAGACACACATACACACAAACACACAGATACAGGCATGGACACACAGAAACACAGACACACAAACACATAAACACACACACACAAAGAGACACACAGACACAAACATGGGCACATATAAACACATAAACACATACAGGCACACACAAAGAGACACACAGACACACAAACACACAGATACAGGCATGAACACACATAAACACAGACACACAAATAAATACACACACACAGACACACAGACACAAACACGGGCACACAGAAACACAGACACACACACAGACACAGATAAACAGACACATATACACACAAACACACAGATACAGGCATGGACACACATAAACACAGACACACAAACATATAAACACACACACAGACACACACAAAGAGACACACAGACACACACATGAACACACAGATGGGCACACAGACACACACACAGAGACACACAGACACACAGAAAAACAGACACACAAACACAAAGACACACACAGTCACACACACAGACACAAACACACAGACACAAACAGGGACACACACAGACACACACACAGACACACACACACAAACACAGACACACAGAAACACAGACACACACATATGGACACACACAAAGAGACACACAGACACAAACACGGACACACAGAAACATAGACACACAAACACACACACAGACACAAACATGGACACATAGACACAGACACACAGACACTGACACACAGACACACACACACACATACAGATAGACACAAACACAGACACACAGAAACTCAGACACACAAACACATGGACACACACACAGACACACACACACAGACACGACACACTCAAAGAGACACACAGACACAAACACAGACACAGGGACACACACACATGGACACACACACAGACACACACACAAACACGGACACAGACACACACATGCAGACACACAGAAACACAGACACACAAACACACACACAGACACACACACAGACAGGACACACACAAAGAGACACACACACAAACAAGGACACACAGAAACACAAACACACAAACACATAAACACACATAGACACACACAAAGAGACACACAGACAGAAACATAGACACACAGAAACATAGACACACAGAAACACAGACACAAACACACAGACACACACACAGACATGACACACACAAAGAGACACATAAACACAGACACAAAGACACACACACATGGACACACACAGACACACATACACAAACACGAACACACAGACAAAGAAACACATAGACACATACAAACAGACACATACACAGTCACACACACACACACGGACACACAGAAACACAGACCCACACACAAGATACACACACACAGACACATAGAAACACAGAGACATATAGAAACACAGACACACAAACACACATACACACACAGATATACACAAAGAGGCACACAGACACACAGACACACACGCAGACAAACACACACAGACACACATACACGGACACACAGAAACAGACACACAAACACACAGACACACACAGATACACACAAAGACACACAGATACATAGCAACACAGACACACAAACACATAGACACACACAGACACAAACACACACAGACACACACAGACACACTATTTTCATTATTGTAATTCTAGGCATTACAGTCCTATTAAGTAAAAGGAGTTTATTAGAGAGTTTGTTCCTCCAAGACGTATACAGGCAGTTTCAAACCATGAAAAGTATTTGATGCTTTAATATAATTAATTAGCATATAAATAATTTATTATAGATATAATTTATTATAAGTATAACTCATTATAGATACAGTTTATTGTATATGGGGAGAAGGAATCAGCAACCCACTGCAGTATTCCTGCCTGGAGAACTCCAGGGACTGAGGAGCCTGGTGGGTTACAGTCCACGGGGTGGCAAAGAGTCAGACACGACTGAGTGACTAACACACGTTATGTATGGAGTATCTATATAAGGCATATAATTAATATAGAATCAGCTGAGGGTCGTCAGGTAGATGTCTGCAGTGAAATGAAGTCCACAGGACAGAGGAGGAGTACCAACAGGCACCTGGAGACCGGAGAAAGAGCAGACTTAAGCCCAGCCATGCAGTGAACTGCATTAAGTACGAATGAACTGTGCCCCTAAATGAGGCAGGAGGCAGACTGTCTTTTGTGTTCGTGAAGGAAGACAGGACTACATGTATTCTTTTTTTTTCTTTTCACTTTGCCTTTATTATTCTAGACTTCTCTACAAACGTCTTAGATTGGCCTCGTCATGACCATCCAAGCTCTGAATATAAACTGAAGCACCTGCGTTCTCATCTCAGTGCATGGCAACCCTTCCCGCACAGAATCCACTTCCGGTGGATCTTAGTGAAACTGATCAGGACCCCATGTCCCTTCCCCCCATGTCCTCCACCTGTCTTTGTCTGGGGAAAAACTTGAGCCAGAAAATCAGTTTAATCAGAGAAGGGAGAAACACAGAAGCAAAGAAAAAAAGATCCACCCGTACTAAACACTAATAGTTTAGTCAGTAAGCAAATTCAAGGCCTTCAGTTTGTCCTCAAAGGTTGCAGAGAGTATTGAGCCATGTCATGGGATCTGTCTTACAGACACTGAAGCTCCCACCAAGTGGACAAGGTAACTACAGGATAACCAGACTGCAGTCATGACCTAAATTGTCACAATTCTGAGAACTTGCCTCATGGGACAAGGGAAACAAAATGACCCTGAAACTGATGATTGTTGAGTCGCTCAGGAGTGCTCTGAGTCTTTTCCAGGCCATGGACTGTAGCCCACCAGGCTCCTCTGTTCATGGGATCCTCCAGGCCAGAATACTGGAGTGGGCTGTCATTTCCTTCTCCGGGGGATCTTCCTGAGCCAGGGATCAAACCCACTTCTCCTGCATTGCCGGGTGGGTTCTTTACCACTGAGTCACCTTGAAAACCCCGTTCTGTATCAGCACAAAGTAACAGATATGAATTCTCTTTTTTATCTCTCTGGGGCAGTTGTTTCCACTATTGTGTTGAATGTGGGGATGAGAAAACTGATTTTTTTTTTTTTAGTTGAGTCACTGGTAATAAATTTCTAGAGTCTTAGTTTGATGCAGTGTGCAGCCACTGAGGCTGCTGCTCAGTATATGTTTAATTTTAAAACACACATTGGATATTTTTGTATTCTCTGCCTTTCTCTGCTATGATGTGAGGCCTTCTCGTTGTGGTTATTGAGTCTCATGAGCTACAGAGAAGGTGGATTCCCAACCTCTGGGCCCCTAGGGAAGTACTTCTGCTCAGTTCTTTGGTTTTATTTTTTGGTTTGGTTTAACTTTTGCTGTCATTTTAAGTCTGGCTTATAAACCTAGACAGCATACTCAAAAAGAGACAGTACCTTGCCAATAAAGGTCCACATAGTCAAAGTCATTATGTTCCAGTAGTCATGCAAGGATATGAGAGATGGACTGTAAAGCTGAAAGCGAAGTCACTCAGTCGTCCTACTCTTTGGGAGCCCCTGGCAAGAGTACTGGAGTCAGGTGCCATTGTCTTCTCCAGGGGATCTTCCTGACCCAGGGATCAAACCCAGGTCTCATGGACTGAATCTAGGTCTTCCACCTTGCAGGCAGATGCTTTATCCTCTGAGCCATTTTTCAGTCAATGCTAAAGAAAGCTGAGTGCCAGAGAATTGATGCTTTTGAAATGTGGTGTTGGAGAAGACTGTTGAGAATCCCTTGGACTGCAAGGAGATCTAACCAGTCCATCCTAAAGGAAATCAGTCCTGAATATTCACTGGAAGGACTGATGCTTAAGCTGAAACTCCAGACCTTTTGCCACCTAATGGGAAGAACTGACTCATTGGAAAAGACCCTGATGCTGGGAAAGATTGAAGGTGGGAGGTGGAGACGACAGAGGATAACATGGTTGGATGGCATCATCGATTCAATGGACATGAGTTTGAGCAAGCTCTAGGAGGTGGTGATGGACAGGGAGGCCTGGTGTGCTGCAGTCCATGGGGTTGCAAAGTGTCGGACACAACTGAGCGACTGAACTGAACTGAACTGAACTGAACTGAAATGGACTGAATCTCTTGTCTGGTCCAGTGGCATGACCAATGTGGATTCCCTTGTGGCTCCTTTGTTCCCCATCATTAGGCACCAATGAATGACTTATTATTTTAAAACACCCCTGATGACTTACTGAACAGCTACAGATAACTCATCACCTCCATCAGCAGCCAAGCCACTGCTTCCAGGGGTGAAGCTGAATGCTAGCAGCCCCAAATAGGGCACCACATACCTAGTACCTTGTATCCAACCTCAGCACTCTTTCTTGAGTAGTTACTGTTCACTTTTGTGGTGTGTGTGTGTGTGTGTGTGTGTGTGTGTGTGTGTGCGCTCAGTGAATCGTGTCTGGCTCTTTGAGATGCCATGGACCCCATAGCCTGACAGGTACCCCTGTCCATGGGAATCTCCAGGCAAGAATGCTGGAGTGGGTTTCCATTCCCTTATCTAGGGGATCTTCCCACCCAGGGAAGGGTCCCATGTGTCTTGTGTGACCTGAATCAGTCAGCATATTCTAAACCAGTGAACCACCTGG
>SJYC01103457.1:0-18474 GCA_006408675.1 Madoqua kirkii
TATAATTTTTTCTCCTTTGAAGTCCTATATCAAGGATTTTTTATAATACTATGCCAGAAAATGGAAGTAAAATGAAATGCAATATTCCTTCTCAACTGAATTAAGATGTTTTCTTCAAGGTTTTACAAAATAATGCAAAATACCAAGTAGTGCCCAAAAAGTTGACCATAGGCAAGCGCCTGGCTCAATGTCTACATCCAGCATTACCGGGTGGAGTTCATCGGAAGGCACTTGAAACATATGAAATTATCTTCAAAATCATTGGACCTAAGCGACTTGCCAAAGATCTGTTTTTATATAGGTGAGATAATTTTACTATGTATTTGCATGTAAATAAAGTATTTTTAAACTTTTTTTTATGTTTTGTGCAGTAAAAGCTAAACAATTGAAACTTCCTTAATGATGAAAGTTTTCAATATCAATCGTAATTGTTTTGATTAAAAAGTACATTAGAAAAATTTACTTAAATTTAAGAGCATTGTATTTTATTTATTTATTTATGGCTCACTGTGCAGCTTGTGAGATCTTAGTTTTCTGACAGGATCAAACCTGGATCCCCTGGAATGGAAGCACAGAGTCTTAGCCACTGGAACACCAGGGAATTCCCAGTATTCTGTAGTTTTACTGTGATATATTCCTGCCTGGAGAATCTCATGGACAGAGGAGCCTGGCAGGCTACAGTCCATGGGGTTGCAAAGAGTCGGACATGATGGAGTGACTAACACAACATTTAGAGATAAATGGGCTTCCCTGGTGACTCAGATGGTAAAGAATCTGGCAACAATGCAGGAGAGCCAGGTTAGATCCCTGGGTTGGGAAGTCCTCTGGAGGAAGGAGGGCCTGGAGAATCCTATGGACTGAGGAGCCTGGTGGTCTATAGTCCAGAGGGTCACAAAGAGTCAGACACAAGTAAAGTCTTAGCCACTGGAACACCAGGGAATTCCCAGTATTCTGTAGTTTTACTGTGATATATTCCTGCCTGGAGAATCTCATGGACAGAGGAGCCTGGCAGGCTACAGTCCATGGGGTTGCAAAGAGTCGGACATGATGGAGTGACTAACACAACATTTAGAGATAAATGGGCTTCCCTGGTGACTCAGATGGTAAAGAATCTGGCAACAATGCAGGAGAGCCAGGTTAGATCCCTGGGTTGGGAAGTCCTCTGGAGGAAGGAGGGCCTGGAGAATCCTATGGACTGAGGAGCCTGGTGGTCTATAGTCCAGAGGGTCACAAAGAGTCAGACACAAGTAAGCAACTATCACTTTCACTTTCATCTTTTTATTTATCCTGGTTGGGATTCTTTGGGATTTTAAAATACGTGAATCAGTGTTACCTACGCTCAGTTCCTAAGTTGTATTCAATTCTGCAACCCCATGGACTGTAACACGTCAGGCTCCTCTATTCTGTCTCCTGGAGTTTGCTCAGAGTCATGTATATTGAGTCAGTGATGCTATCTAACTATCTCATCCTCTACCAACCCCTTCTTTGCCTTCGATCTTTCCCAGCCAGCATCAGGGTCTTTTCTAGTGAATCTACTCTTCCCATCAGATGGCCAAAGTATTGGAGCTTTAGCTTCAACATCAGTCCTTCCAATGAATTAAATATTCATTCAAACCTGAAGGTTGAATTGACTGGTTTGAACTCCTTGAAGTCCAAGGGACTCTCAAGAGTCTTCTTCAGTACCACAATTCAAAAGCATCAATTCTTTAGTGCTCAGCCTTCTTTATGTTTCAGCTCTCAAATATCCATACATGACTACTGGAAAAACCATAGCTTTGACTATACAGAACTTTGTCAGCAAAGTGATGTCTCTGCTTTCTAATATGATGTGGTGGTTTGTCATAGCTTTCATTTCAAGGAGTGTGTGCTGTGCTTAGTTGCTCAGTTGTGTCCGACTCTTTGTGACCCCATGGACTGTAGCCCATCAGGCTTCTTTGTCCATGGGGATTCTCCAGGCAAGAATACGGGAGTGGGTTGCCATGCCCTCCTCCAGAGGATCTTCCCAACCCAGGGATCGAACTCATGTCTCCCACATTGCAGGTGGATTCTTTATTGTCTGAGCCAGCAGGGAACAAGTGTCTATTAATTTCATGGCTGCAGTCACTGCACATGGTGATTCTGAAACCCAGGAAAGTAACTGTCACTGCTTCCACATTTTCGCCTTCTATTTCCCATGAAGTAATGGGACTAGTTGCCATGATCTTAGTTTTGTTAATGTTGTTTCAAGCCAGTATTTTTATTCTCCTCTTTCACTCTCATCAAGAGGCTCTGTAGTTACTCTTCACTTTCTGCCATTAGAATGATATCATCTGCATTGTCTGAGGTTGTTGATTTCTCCCAGCAATCTTGATTTTAGCTTGTGATTCATCGAGCCTGGCATTTCACATGATTTACTCTGCATATAAGTTAAATAAGCAGGGTGACATAAACAGCCTTGTCATACTCCTTTGCCAATTTGAAACCATTCAGCTATTCCATGTCTGGTGCTAACTGTTGCTTCTTGACCTACAGGTTTCTCAGGAGACAGGTAAGGTGGTCTGGTATTCCTACCTCTTAAGAATTTTCCACAGTTTGTTGTGATATAGTCAAAGGCTTTAGTGTAGTCAGAGAAACAGAAGTAGATGTTTTTCTAGAATTTCTTGCTTTCTCTATGATCCAGCGAATGTTGGCAATTTGATCTCTGGTTCCTCTGCCTTTTCCAAACCTAGCTTGTACGTCTGGAAGTTCTCAGGTTACGTACTCCTGAGGCCAAGCTTAAAGGATTTTGAGCTTTACCTAGCTAGCATGTGAAATGAGTGCAGTTGTCTGGTAGTTTGAACTTTCTTTGGCATTTCCCTTCTTTGAAATTGGTATGAAAACTGACTGTTTCCAGTCCTAATGCCAGTGCTGAATTTTCCAAATTTACTAACATATTGAGTGCAGCACTTTAACAACAACATCATCTTTTAGGATTTTAAATAGCTCATCTAGAATTATGTCACCTCCACTAGTTCTGTTTGTAGTGATGCTTCCTAAGGCCTATTTGACTTTACACTCCTGGATATCCAGCTCCAGGTGATGGACCACACCATTGTGGCCATTCATGTCATTAAGACTTTTTTTGTATAGTTGTTCTGTGTATTCTTGCCACCTCTTCTTAATCTCTTCTACTTCTGTTAGGTTCTTACCTTTTCTGTCTTTTATCACGTCCATCTTTGCATGAAATATTATCTTGGTATCTCTAATTTTCTTGAAGCGATTCTCTAGTCTTTCCCATTTTATTTAATAGTTTTCTTGTATTTCTTCGCATTGTTTACTTAAGAAGGCTTTCTTATCTCTCCTTGCTATTCTCTGAAACTCTGCCTTCGGTTTATCTGTCCCTTTGTCCCTTGCCTTTCTCTTCTCTTCTCAGTTATTATAAAGCCTCCTCAGACACCCACTGTGCCTTCTTGCCTTTCTTCTTCTTGGTCATGGTTTTGGTGAGTGCCTCCTGTGTGATGTCATGAACCTCTGCTGATCGTTCTTCAGGCTCTCTGTCTACCAGATCTGATTCCTTGCATCTGTTTGTCACCTCTACTGTGTAATCATAAGGGATTTGATTTAGGTCATACCTGAATAGCCTAGTGGTTTTCCTTACTTCCTTCCATTTAATCCTGGATTTTCCAATAAGGAACTCATGACATGAGCCACAGTCAGCTCCAGGTCTTGTTTTTGCTGACTGTAGAGAGCTTCTTCATCTTCAGCTGCAGAGAACATAATCAGTCTGATTTTGATACTGACCATCTGGTGGTGTCCATGTATAAAGTTGTCTCTTGGATTGTTGGAAACGGGTGTTTGGTATGACCGGCATGCTCTCTTGACAAGACTCTGTTAGCCTTTGCCCTGCTTCATTTTGTCCTCTCAGGCCAAACTGCCCTGTTATTATGGATCTCTTTTCCTACTTTTGCATTCCAATCCCCTGTGATGAAAAGGACATCTTTTTTTTGGTGTTAGTTCTAGAAGGTCTTGTAGGTTTTCATGGAATCTGTCAACTTCAGCTTCTCCAGCATCAGTGGTTGGGACATAGACGTGAATTACTGTGATATAGAATGGTTTGCCTTGGAAACAAACCAAGATCCTCCTTTTGTTTTTGAGATTGCACCCAAGTACTGCATTTCAGACTCTCTTGTTGATGATGAGTGCTAATCCATTTCTTCTAAGGGGTTCTTGCCCACAGTGGAAGATGCAGTGGTCATCTGAATTAAATCTACCCACTCCAGTCCATGTTAGTTCACTGATTCCTGATGTCTGTGTTCACTCTTGCCGTCTCCTGCCTGACCTCGTCCAGTTTACCTTGATTTGTGAACCTAACATTCCAGTTTCCTATGCACCATTTTTCTTTACAGTGTCAGACTTTACTTTCACTACCAGACACATCCACAACTGAGCGTCATTTCTGCTTTAGCCCGGTCGCTTTATTCTTTCTGGAGCTATCGGTTATTACCTTCCACTCTTCCCCAGTAGCATGTTGTACAGTTTCCAGCCTGAAGGGGGCTCATCTTCCAGTGTCCTGTGTTTTTGCCTTTTTACATGATTCATGGGGTTCTCATGCTGGAATGGGTTGCTATTACCTCCTCCAGTGGACCACGTTTTGTCAGAACTCTTCATTATGATCCATCTGTCTCTGGGGCCCCTGCACGGCATGGCTCAGAGCTTCTTTGAGTTGCACAAGCATCTTCACCACGACAAGACTGTGATCCCTGAATGGGTTTTAGTCAATACCTTTCATCAATTCTGGAGTCTTTTTAAATTGCCTTTATTCCATACATTCTCTCTTCCTTTTTTTGGAGCTATGATTTAAAATATGCTAGAACTTTCCATTCTGGCTTCCCCGTATCTTATCCTCGCTTTCCTTTTAGTTTGATGCAGTCCCACTTGTTTATTTTTGCTGTTGCTGCCTTTGCATTAGGTTTCCTGTCCAGAATATCATTGCCAAGACCAATATCAAGGAACTTTTATGTATATATTCTCCTCTGTTTTATAATCTCAGGCCTATATTTAAGTATTTAATCCATTTTGAGTTGACTTTTGTGAATGGCATGAGATAGGAATCTTATTTCATTCTTTGACAGGTGCATATTTAGTTTTCCTGTCTCATTCTTGACACTGGCAATGCAGATAGCCTTTTGTACATTTTGGTCAGCCTTGTCATAAGTTTATCATATTTTTTAGTCTTTTTGAAAACAAACTTTTGATTTCATGGATCTGTTTTACTGTGTATGTTTCTTCTCTTTAAATTCCCCATGGATGTTTTGAAAGTCAGTAATAGGTATTTTTTAGTATTGATAATTACTACTCTATTGAATAGCAATGGCACCCCACTCCAGTACTCTTGCCTGGAAAATCCCATGGATGGAGGAGCCTGGTGGGCTGTAGTCCATGGGGTCACTAAGAGTCGGACACAACTGAGCAACTTCACTTTCACTTTTCACTTTCATGCATTGGAAAAGGAAATGGCAACCCACTCCAGTATTTTTGCCTGGAGAATCCCAGGGATAGGGGAGCCTGGTGGGCTGCTGTCTATGGGGTCGCACAGTCAGACACGACTGAAGCCACTTAGCAGCAGCAGCAGCAGCAGCAGCATAGAAGAGCACTTAAAAAAAACTGAGAATTGCTCAATCAGTGTTACATGTAATAACTGACAGATTCCTTCCTTAAGGCAAAACTTTTCTATATAACTCATGCCTGCTCCTTTTTAAACAGAAAGTTAATCTTAAGAAACAACTATTTCACAAAGTTGCAGTATATCTAATTTTATTAGCAGTATGTTATATAAGAATAATAAATTAATTCTATAATACTGTGTCTAAATATGGCAGACATTCTTACGTACACGTACCTTATGGAGTAAAATTGTTCTGTATTTTTTAGAGTATAGCTAATTTAAAAACTAGAATTTGTATTATATTGGATTTTTAATTTTTTAGTAGTTTACTGTCAAGGTTTATGCTTTAGCGTAATTAAATACAAATACTTTTAAAGTTCTGTAACCTATTATATGATAAAACATATTGTGTCTTCAAGTTTATTTTTTAATATGATACAGTACATTAAGCTGTCACTAAGAACACAAGATGTTCAATTTGAGCCCCATAAAATATTAAGTGGGTATGTAAAGTAAACTTTTGCTAATACAAATCCTAGAGAGGGATTTTAGAGCTGACAGCATTCAAGTGGCAGAGAATGACTGAGTTCATCCAGTACCTTGTGAATAATAAGTAGGGAAAAGCAACAAGACCATTCTGTGAATATTTGCTCTGTCCTATCCATCTCTTTGTTACCCGTGGACTGTAGTCTGCCAGGCTTCTCTCTCTCCATGGGATTCTCCAGCAAGAATACTGGAATGGGTTGCCATTTACTTCTCTAGGGGATCTTCCCAACCCAGGATTGAACCTTCATCTCCTATATCTCCTGCGTTGGCAGGTAGTACTTTACCACTGAACCACCTGGAGATATTCATGGGAAGCTTCATGAGTATTTAGGAGTTACATTATTTAAAGGATAGGTGGACGAAAGTAGTCAGTGGAAAGGAACAAGAGTGAGAGATAGAAAATATACCGGGAGACAGAGCTCACCTGGAAGCAAAAGGGGAATGAGTTTCAAGAGAAAGTTGTGGTGAACAGTGTCAAATACTGCAGACAAATGAAGCAGTCAGGATTGAAAGTAGACCAGCACATCTGGCCTTTAGTAGAGAATGGTGATGATAGAGAGCAGTTTTAATAGAGCGGGTAGATGTATCAGAAGGTGAGTAGCTGAAAGTGGTTTGTTTGTTTTTTTCTCCAAAAATTGAAGTAGGAAGGCACCTTCAAGCCAGGAAGTAATTAAGATAAAAGTTTTAGAATCTTGTTGTCATTCGTTCTCTTTTTGGAATCATTGGGAAAGATTTGAGAACAGTTGTCAGTGGAGGAAAAAAGAAATTATATGAAAGAAAAAGTATAGTGGATAAAGCAGGGCCCTGAGAAAGGTAGACATTGGACCCTAAGGCAAGGCTACTACTGTAGTTTTAAGCTGCACTGTACCTAAAGTTGAAGGCAGAAATGTGGGAAGTTGAGGAGTTCCCACTAGATGACCTCTGTTTTCAGTATAAAGTAGGAGCAAGACAGATTCTTAATTCATTTATTAAGCACTTTGCAAAGGCAGGACTTGGTTTTAAGGTCTTAGGATACAGAAATAAAGAGAGTCATGGTCTCTTGCCCTTTTTTTAAAAATTTTAAGTCAGAATTCAATTTTATTTCACCTTGATAGAAACCATGCAAAAGATTTACATTTTCACGTTACAGCACAATGTTTCAATGAAATATTTCTTGTTGTAAATTATATTTCACTGATTTGTGTCAGTGAAGCAACAGTTCATATACTTGTAGGTAAAGTAAAATGATTTAGTGATGGTTTAAAAATTAAATCCAGGTGTAAATATATGACTTAATTATTAACATCGTCTGTAGTCCATACCAAATCATTTCTGTCATCAAGTAGCACCGATCTGTGAAGATGCACTCCTAACATTGTTCTGATCAGTTGGAATTCAGCAGAAAAATTAACAGCAGTTCAGAAATATCAAGCATACATTTTCTACTGTATATTAAACTGTGTGGGACCTACACTATTTGTATTGAGTTCTGACTAAACAGATTTACCCAGAAATTTGTTTTCAAGTAATTTTAACCAATAATATGAAAAAATCTATTTAAAATCAAATAATTGCTACTTTTATGTCTGCACAAAAGCTAACTTTGAAAGATCATCTGACTACGTGAAAACTTCGCATTAGGCCGTTGGTGAATAAGAGTAAAGCAGAGGGTTGAATTGTTCATTTCCTGCTGTAGTTGGTTTCAAACCTATGTGCAGAATAAGTAAATTCTGTCCTGTGCGGAGAATCGCCTTAGAGCAGACCATCTAGGAAATTGCAGTTTTTAAGATCAGCCTTGAATATCCCAGAACATGCTAGAATATGACCTAACTATTCTTTCAGTTAATTACAAGAAAATACAGAATTATTCCTGTTACCTGGACTGAAGATTCTAGTAACTCTGCAGGTCTAAACTGTGGCTAAAGGTTCACTTTAAGAAGTAGTGTAGAAACTCTGAAAGGATGTCCGGTTTCTTTCTGTCAGTAGAAATATATTTTCAGTGCCATCGTGCATGTGATCCAGAATATTAAATTACAGCACATATTGACAGCAGGTGTCTGTGGCAAAGAGGAAATATTTGGTCTGTTGTGAAGGATAAAAAAGAAGGACACATTTCTTTTCTACAGAGAAAACAGTATTAAAGTATATTCAGCAAAGAAAAAGCTGTTGCCCAAAATAAAAGGGCCATTAATTGAAGAGAGCAATATTGCTCTTTATTGGCACTTAGAAGCATTATCCCTTTTATTAGGAATAATGTAATACCTCATTCTTATTATGCATTATAATCATTAGGTATATATGAACACATACATAAAAATACAGATACTATATGTTGACTTGTTAATTTGGGGTGTAAGCGCATAGTCTTAAGTCACCACACACATAAACTATTTATGTTTTAACTGCTCATTTATATCTGAACAAGTTTTCGTTAAGCATGCTAATAATTTTCAAGTGACGTAATAAAAAATCTGGTTGGAGTATTTTATCATTTTGCTGAATTACATTTGGTAGAAAGAAGCTGGATGCTTCTCTCTGTATTTTAATACTAGTGTATTCAATGCTAGTGTATACTGCTAGTTTAATATTAATGTATCCTGGATTATATACAAATACGTATAGAGAAACTTCAAAGATCATGCATTTCCCATGAGAAGACTTTATTTAACCTGTGTTGTTGCTGTCATTGGTGTGTATTTGCAGAACATTTTAACACTGCAATCATCAGAGGTTTCAAGGTTGGGCACAGGCAGGAGTGTGTATTCTAATAGACGATGCTGGTATGCACGTCTACACAAGGCCTCTTAGTGGCATCAGTCTGCGGGAGGTAGGAGTTGACTGACGAACTGCATGATGTCCATCATCTCCTGTTGACATGAACTCTGCCTCATGCCTCCATAGGTTTTGAAGGTTACATTGGCTGGATTTTCCAATGGTCTTAGCTTTTCCACAGTAAGAGCACCAGACATTAGGGGTACTAAAAGGTCCAGATCTCCTTGGCACTGAAGAATAGAAATGTGTCTCCTCAAACCCCTGGTCGGGCCCTGTGGAGAGGAAGCCCAGAGCAGTGACACCAGCCAGCTTCCGCTGTGGGGTCAGAGCCGAGCACCACGGTGAAGCACCTCCCTGGGAAGATCCCCCCCGACAGCCCTGTGAGAGGGACTGCAGTTCTTCATCTCTCGCTCTGTCTAAGGTTTCACATTTTCTGCTGCTGCTTAGTTCCAGTGTCATCCTCCAGTGAAGCCGGTGAAGCCCAGTAATGTCAAACCACGCAGGCGTGACCATGTTCATACGTAACGTGACAGGCATAACTAGCGCGTGCGGGCAGATGTATCTGATGTCGACGCTTCCGATCCCCGTGAAGGCTTCTGCCCATCCGTGCCCTGTGTCTCCCAGGCCACAAAGGAAGAGCACCGCAGCAGTGGCCGCCTGGGCAGCGGACATAATGGCCGGCAGCAGGGCCGACATATTACTGCCCTGTATGCGCCAGTTCCACTGATCACACATCTGAAGCGAAAGGCAGAGCGGGCATCCAGCCAGGCCAAAAGCCCTCTTGCTTTCTGGTATTACAGAGTTACCTTTCAGAATTAGTCTTTCTCCCGCAGTTTTACTGATAAACAATTGGCATACATCACTGTATAAGGTATACAGCAAGTTGGTTTGATTTACATATATTGTGAAATGATTACAATAGGTTCAGTGAACATCATCATCTCATTTAGATCCAACAGAAAGAAGGAAGAAAAGAGTAATGGGGAAAATTGTTCTCCTTAGAGTACTCTTAGGGTATACTCTTAGAATTTGCCTGTGTGTCATGCAGCGATGTCAACTATAGTCATCATGTTTTACGTTACATCCATAGTACTCAATTATCTTATAACTGGAAGCTGGTACTTTTTAACCACCTTCCTCTAACAGCCCCCCGTCCCTAACCATTACCTCTCATAACCACAAATTTGAGATCTCTTTTTCTATGAGTGTGGGTTTTATGTTTGTCTTTTTTTGTTGTTAGTTAAGATTCTACCTGTAAGTGAGATCATACAGTATTAGTCTTTTTTGTCTGACTTATCTCAGTATAATACTTTAATGGTCCATCCATGAGATTGTAAATGGTAAAAGTTCCTCATTTTATGACTCTGTGTGTGTGTGTATATCACAATTTTTTTATCTGTTCATCCATTAGTGGACACTTAAGTTTCTGTGTCTTGGCTGTATCAATAATGCTGCTGTGAAAATGGGGTTCCAGGTAGCTTTTTGAGTTAGTGTTTTTGTTTCCTTTGAATGTAGTTCTGGAAGTGGGATTTTTACTTTTCTGAGGAGACGCCATGCTGTTTCCATGGTGGCTGTATCGGTTTGGAATCCCTCCAGCTGTGCACAAGGGTTCCCTGTCTCTGCATCCTCACCAGCATTTGTTACCTCTTGTCTTTTTGATGATGGTCCTTCCAACAGGCATGAGATGCGATCTCATGGTGTTTTAATCTGCATTTCCCTGATGACTGGTGATGTTAAGCATCCTTTCAAGTACTTGTTGACCACATATCTTCTTTGGAGAAATGTCTATTCAGGTCCTTTGCCCATTTTGCACCTAGGTAATTATTATTATTTGCTATTGAGTTGTACAAGTTCTTTACATGTTTTGGATATTAACCCCTTATCAGATATATAGTTGGCAAATATTTTTTTCCCATTCTATAGGTTGTCTTTTCCCTTTGTTGATGGTTCCTTTTGCTTCAAGGAATAGCATTACTTATTAGCACAGCAATAGATTTACTTATTGTTAGTAAACCAAAGCTACTTCTTAGAAATAAGTAAGTATTGGGTACTATGTGAACATTTAATAAGGAGCCTAACCTAGTCTAATTAGGAGATAGTCTTCTCAGGGAAACGGCTTAGTCCAATTCCTGAAAGTCTAGGAGTCACGCAGACAATGAGGAGAAGGTGAGGGAGCAGGGATTGTACCTTTCAGCACAGCATGTGTGAAGGCCTGGTTGCTGAAGAGACTGTGGAAAGTTCTGAAGTGAACTTGAGAGGAATTGTTCAGTGTAGCTGGAGCAGAGGGTGCAGGAGTGATATTGGTGGGCATGCATGGGTATGTAGTAGCAAGATGTTACAGCCACAGTAAGCAGTTAGACAGTAACCAGCAGGAAACCAGTGAAGGGTTTTATTGAGAACAGCTGCTTCAGAGCAATACTGAAGCAGTGCTGGATAATTCAATGATTAAAATATGATGTTTGTAAGATATGATTGAGATATCCTGGTGGCCTTTTCTAAGGAACTATCTGGTGGAAGTGAAGAGAATTTATTATATTTACAACAAATATCTAGGAGAATGGCTTGTAGAGAAAATTTGATGACTGATTCCAGTTTAAAGTTTTCCATTTTTTTAAGGGTCAAGGATCACTCTGAGATGTACATTATTTGGTCAAACAGATGGGTTCTGTTGCCATATTTTGAAATGGAAATTACAGGGGAAGGATCAGGTTTTGGGGACGGGAAAGAGAGGGAATTCTGTTTATGAATTGTGGAATTTGAAGTCCTTATGAAACAGCTAGGTGACCTTTGGGTTTATGAGTATGAAGCTCAGATGAGAGACCTAGGTTTGTTTAATGAATATAGAAGTCATCACTATACAGGATAGATATGATTTTAAGCTAAGCAGTACAACTCACTATTTCATTTTTAAAAGATTTATACACACATGTTGGTATATATGAATGAATATTTTGTAGTTATTTTGTCTCTCACTTTTGTTTTTATTTTTTAAAACAGTTCTGGACTCTTTCCTCTCCTTGCAAATGCTGCCATGTCAGTGAAACCAACATTATTGAGTTTGTATGAGATATATTATCTGCCTTTGGGTAAAACACTGAAGCCTGGTCTACAAGGATTGCTAACTGGTATTCTTCCTGGCTTAGAAGAAGGATCAGAGTACTATGAGAGGTAAGATACTACTGTTATTGCTGCAGTTAAGTAATCAAAGTCATGAATTTGTCAGCAAACATCCTTAAATCATTAATATTAACATCACAAAAACTGATTATTCTAAACACTTTAGTACCTGACCTGAAGATTTTTATAGCAAAAAAAAAAAAAATGTTTATAGTGTATCTAATCTGCATATCACACTGAAAATATAGCTGGATAATAAGAATATAGACTTGCATAGCTGGACTGGGTTCAAGTCCTAGTTCGGCACACACTATATGAGCTTTAGGAAAACTTTTTCAACATTTCTGAACTTTATTCAGTTTCCTCATCTATTAAAAAAACATACCATTCATTGTGTTACTGTAATATTGAAATTCTTAGTCCAGTGCCTCAGCACTTGTAAGTCACTTAAAAAATTGTGACTCATAATTTAAAATAATAATACAATAGATAGGACATTTAGATTAATAAAAAGAATGGACCACTGGCAGTGTGCCATCCAGTTTTAAATTGTTAAAAATAGTCTGTCACCAGGAACAGTACTCTTTCAGCAGCTATTGACGCAGTACTCTTGCTATTTTAACCCTTCAAAGAAAATGAGTTGGCCTGTTTGGAGTTTATTATTATTTCTTTGGAAGTTAATAGTGGTATACAATGCTTGATAGCATTAAGTATCTTTAATATCTCTGTTACTGATATTCTTAACAAAAAGAAAATTATGAACTAAGATGTCAGAAATAGAAAATGCCAAACTTTTATCTGTTGCCATAATGATGTAGGAATCTAACCCTGAAAATATTGGATCACTCTTATAAAGTTACTTTGAGAAAAAATTAATTTCCATTTCAGGACAATTTTAGAAACATGATGTGAGCTTATTTTACTTAGTTTATGAATCAGTTTTGTTTTAAATTGTTCTATTCTCTTAAGGGAAACATAGAATTAATATGATTTTGTAACTCTGCTAGTTACAATTAAAAATTTAATGTGGGGACTTTCCTGTGTTCCAGTGGCTAAGATGCTATGCTCCCAATGCAGGAGGCCTGGGTTCGATCCCTGGTCCAGGGACTAGATCCCACATACTGCAATTAAAACATCCCTCATGCAATCAAATAAATAATAATACAAATTTTAAAAAATGTAACATGCAAATTGAATAATGATCTTTGTGACTGTGGTATCTGTATGATTTATCTTGTTATGTGTCTTAGTCCTTTTAGCTTGAAAGCCCTTTGGCTTTTGTAAAAAAAAAAAAATACCACAGACTGAGTGGAAATTTATTTTCAGAAATTCAAAAATATTCAGAAATGCAAGAATTCAGGAATAAATTCAGAAATTTATTTCTCACTGTTCTTGATTCTGGCCGTCAGAATCCAAGTGGTAGCATGATCGTGTTCTGGTGAGCGCCTGCTGCCTGATCCACAGCCAGTGCCTTTTACCTGTATCCTGACCTTCTGGAAGGGGCTATGGAGCTCTGTTGGAATTTCTTGCATGAGAACACTAGTCTCATTCATGAGGGTGCCCAAAGCCTCCATCTTCTAATACAGTCACTTTGGAGCATCAAGGTTTTAACATATAAATATTGAAAGGATGAAAACATTCAGACCATAGCATTATGTTTTGCCAGTTATTCAACACAAAAAGATGTGAAAACATGTTCTTTTAATGCATAAGTAGGTTGAGACCAGAAGAGATTACAGTGTTAGCATTAAATCACATAGCAAGTAGACAGTAGAACTTCATCACATTCTCTCGATTCTGAATCTGTTATACAACAGTGTATTAAATTTTTGTGTATTACTTTGTTTATCTTGAATAATGCATCTTATATTTTGTCATAGCATAATTCATTCAAGTTGTTTTAAATTCAGTCCGTTCAGTTCAATTGCTTAGTCATGTCTGACTCTGCAACCCTATGGACTGTAGCACGCCAAGCTTCCCTGTCCATCACCAACTCCCAGAGCTTATTCAAGCTCATGTTTATTGAGTCAGTGATACCATCCAACCATTTCATCCTCTGTCATCTCCTCCTCCTGCCTTTCCCAGCATCAGGGTCTTTTCAAAAGAGTCAGTTCTCCGTATCAGGTGGCCAAAGTATTGGAGCTTCAGCTTTAGCTAAATCCTTCCAATGAATATTCAAGACTGATTTCCTTTAGAATTGTCTGATTTGATCTCCTTGCAGTCCACTGGACTCTCAAGAATCATCTCCAACACCACAGTTCAAAAGTATCAGTTCTTTGGTGCTCAGCTTTCTTTATGGTCCAACTCTCACATCCACAGGACTACTGGAAAAACCATAGCTTTGACTAGCAAAGGAATGACTAGCAAAGGACCTTTGTCAGCAAAGGAATGTCTCTCTCTTTAATATGCTGACTAGGTTGGTCATAGCTTTTCTTCCAAGGAGCAAGCGTCTTTTAATTTCATGGCTGCAGTCACCATCTGCAGTGATTTTGGAGCCCATGAAAATAAAGTCTGTCACTGTTTTCATTGTTTCCCCATCTATTTGCCATGAAGTGATGGGACTGGGTACCATGATCTTTATTTTTTGAATGTTGAGTTTTCAGCTAGCTTTTTCACTCTTCTCTTTCACCTTTATCAAGAGGCTCTTTAGTTCTTTATGGCACTAAAATGAAGAGGAACTGTTCATTTTCTGCCATAAGGGTGGTATCCTCTGCATATCTGAATTTATTGATATTTCTCCCAGCAATCTTGATTTCAGCTTGTGCTTCATCCTGCCTGGCATTTCGCATGATGTAAATTATGTAATATGATTTATAAGAAAAGGAAATATCCTTTAAAATTTTGTAGAAAGTCAGCAGAAGATATGTTCTTCTCTGAAAAAAAGTGAAAGTGAAGTCGCTCAGTTATGTCAGACTCTTTGCAACCCCATTGACTGTAGCCTATGAGGTTCCTTACTATTAACTTAAGTGTATGTGGTAGATGGGACTTGTGGAGGTGTTTTTGTTGTTATCTTTTTTACAGACGAGGAAACTGAACTCAAGAAAGACTGAGTGATTTCGCTAAATTACACAGCTAGTCAGTGGTGGAACCAGAACTTTTACCCAGCCCTCTGACTCTGACGTGTATGGTTCTTCCCATCCACCCACCTCGTGTCCAGGGCAGAACATACGACTACAGCAAGGATGCTTTCATACATTCTGGGAGAGTATAATGGTTTATGCTTAACAATGTGAAGCTAAATGTTTCCCTTTTTAAAGCACTTTATTTTGTACCTCAGAACAAACACTTTACTGGAAAAGGTTGCTGCTGCAGTGGACCAGTCAGCCTTCTACAGTGCCCTCTGGGGTAGCCTTCTCACCAGTCCTGCTGTGCGTTTGCCTGGGATCACCTATGTTCTTGCCCACTTGAACCGGAAGCTTTCCATGGAAGATCAGCTTTATATAATTGGCAGTGATATTGAGCTAATGGTAGGTCTACACATGTTTGCTCATTTAACAAATTTTTTTTATAGCCAGATACTGAGAATCGTGACACAAATGATGTTCTGTTTTCATGAGGCTTATATTTTTCATCCAGGAAACTTAAGGACCAAAATAGTCACATTATTGATTTGGAAATTTTCAAGTTTTTTCTTTTTCATAGAAAAGGGATTGTCATTTATATGTTATCTTCATTATCTATCATTCAAGCAAATAAATGGTCTTTATTACCATGTTGCTAACTGATCAGATTATTGTTTACCATAGCCACATTCATTTTATTATTCTAAAGTGAACCTTCTCTTGGATCATAACTTTCTTCATAGGAAAGACAGATTTTAGACCAAGTAATAGCCAGATTCTGTATGGTATTTGTGCAAAAGTAGATATTACTAAAGCAGACAGTGAAAGATAGTTGGAAAAATTCACATCAATTGCTTGCTTATACTTTTTAATTTAAAAATTAAAAACTGAAGGAAACCATTTATGCCTATAGAGTGTATACTCTTAAAATGAACAATGAATGGAAAAACAAGAAAACTCTAGAAGGTCCTTCTGAAAAGTTTCAAAAGAAACTTTGTGATTATTCATCCTTTCCTTTCTCCCTATGTGATTATGAGCTGACAGATTTTTATACATATTTTGGTTATATTAAAGTATAATTGGCATACATTGAAATTACCACATCTTAGGTGTACAGTTGTATGAATTTGACAGATACATACAGACAAGCAACCAATACCATGAAATCAAAATACAGAACATTTTCATCACCCCCAAAAGTTCTTCGTGTCCATTTGCAGTCTCTCCCATTCCCCTACACCCCCAGGCCCTTGCAAACACCGCCCTATTTTCTGTTCCTCTAGATTGTGCTTTTCACAGAATGTTACATAAGTAGAATCATGCAGTGTTAGCCGTTGTCTGGTATCTTTCATTTTGTATAACACATTTGAGAGTCAGCCATGTTTTGCATATGTCAGTATGTATCAGTAGCTCTTTTATGTTATCTAGTATTTTATGAATATACCACAGTTTGTTCATTCAGTGATTAACATTTGCATTGTCTCCAATTTGGGGCCGTTAAGAATAAAACTAATAATATAAATATTTTCATACAGTTATTTGTACAGTCGTATGTTCTTTTTTTTTTCCCCCACTCAGAACTATTTTTTTTTTAAACTTTTAAAGTCAAGACCCAACTGAGTGTGTGAGCACATGATAGTTGATTTACAGTATTGTGTTCATTTCAAATGTACAGCGAAGTGATTCAGTTATACATACACATGTATCTATTCTTTTTCAAATTCTTTTCCCATTTAGGTTATTACAGAATGTTGAGTTCCCTGTGCTATATAATAGGTCCTTGTTGGTTATCTATTTTAAATATAATAGTGTGTATATGTTAATCCCAACCTCCTGATTTATCCCTCCCCACTTTGGTAACCATAAGATTGTTTTCTGCGTCTGTGAGTCTGTTTCTGTTTTGTAAACACGTTCATTTGTGTCACGTTTACTGTGCTCCATTCTGTCACATGTGCATTTTTCATGTTAAACTGCAAGTACTTAAACTCTTCCCTGTTCCCTCTAAATTAATTTTCCAAAGTTGGAGTCTAGTCTTTTCCCCTTAGGCTATGCATTAATTGAGGCTTCTTTTCACCATACTTTGTAATGTCTAGTATACAGTATTTCCGCTTCCCACATCTTTGCTCTGCAGTCACCTTGCCGTTCCTCCCACCACCTAAGAAGTTAAGATGATCAGATTAACAGGTGCATTCTACAAAGTGTCTGTGTGTGTTGTGTAACTTCAGAGTTAGATCAAAATTGCCAGGCACAGACTTAGTCTTGTCATTTTGTTTACACATTGGGGAAAAGAATTCAGTTTATTAAACATTTCATGTAACTGCACCCAAGTTTTGCCAAGCTGAGAACTTGGATCTTTTCTGTGTAGTGACTTTTTAATTCTAGCTTTCATAACCTGGAGATCAGACTGTTGCTTTTGCATGATATACATAGTGTCTCATGACTGAAGTTTGCTTTGTTTTATAGTATCTGTACTCCTTGTATTTTTCAAGAGCTATTTTGTAAACAGATGATGTATTTCTCCATTGAAAACACAATTTTAAAAAAAGGCAAAAAAATAAAAAATAATAAAAGATCCTGCATATAAGTGATGTCATATGATACTGGTCTTTGACTTGCTTCACTTAGTCTGATAATCTCTGGGTCAGTGCATGCTGCTGCAGATGTCATCATTTCATTCTTTTTTTACTGGCTGAGTAGTGTTTCTTTATATATATGTACCACATCTTTTTTTCTTGAGAAAATAGCTACGAATGGAATTCTTGGTTCATATGATAAAAATGTTTTAACTTTTTAAAATAACATTGAGGTATAATTCACATGCTGTGAAATTTATCCTTTTGCATTGTATAATTCAATGGTTTTTAGTGTATTTACAAAGTTGTACAACTATCACCGTTATCTAATTTGAGAACATTTTCATCACCCCAGAAAGAAACCCCATCTATACTCATTAATCACATCACATTTTCTCTTCACTCCTGTCTCTAGCAACCACTGATCTATTTTCTGTTTCTATAGATTTGCTTAGTTTGCACATTTTGGATATTAAATTCTTATTGTACATATGATTTCAAAATATTTTCTCCCATTCTGTGAATTGTCTTCTCACTTTCTTGATAGTGTGCTTTAAAGCACAGAAATTTTAATTTTGATCATATCCAATTTACCCATTTTCTTTTTTGTCATTCATTGTTAATAGATATATGAAATTGTGTCCGAGATCAAACAGATTTACTTCTATATTTTCTTCTAATATATTTTTATAAGACACTACCAAACTGTCTTCCAGTGTATTATTACATTTCCTTTTAATAACTTAATGGGAGTATTAAAGAAATCATTGTTTAAATTTTCTTTCAAAAACAAGTGTCATAA
>SJYC01103460.1:0-11927 GCA_006408675.1 Madoqua kirkii
TTCAACATCTCAGTAGGCCACATATGTCTAATAACTATCCTATTAAACAGCAGGCTTATAATCCAAACTTTATTGGTTTTTTTCATATGCCCACTAAATTTTTGACATATTCTTCTTGAAATCCAGAATCTTTTTGCTCTCCTCAGTCTTCCAGATTCTTAATGCTTACTTTATGATGTTGAATGGAATTGTAACATAGTTCACCCTTGAACAACACCGGTTTGAACTGAGTGGGTCCACTTATATGCAGATTTTTCCACTAAATATATTGGAAATTTTTTAAAAAATTTGTGACAATTTGAAAAACTCAGATAAATCATATAGACTAAAAATATCACAAAAATTAAGAAAAAGGTATGTTATGAATGCATAAGATATACATAGATATACATATACAAAATGTGTTTTAACCAACTATTTATGTTATTGGTAAGACTTCCAGTCAACTGTAAGCTTTTAGTACTTAAGTTTTGGGGGAATCAAAAGTTACATGTGGGTTTTTTACTTTGTAGGACCTTGGTTCCTCTAACCCCCACATTGCTCAGGATCAACTATAATTTTAATGTTTGGGACTAGCAGCATATTTAAAGGTGAAGGTGAAGTCGCTCAGTTGTGAGCGACTCTTTGCAGCCCCGTGGACTGTAACCTACTAGGCTTCTCTGTCCATGGGATTCTCCAGGCAAGAATACTGGAGTGGATTGCCATTTCCTTCTCCAGGGATCTTTCCGACCCAGGGATCAAACCCGGGTCTCCCGCATTGAAGGCAGATGCTTTAACCTCTGAGCCACCAGGGAAGCCAGCATATTTAAACAAGTAGGGAAAAATCAAGAATTTAAAAGCTTTCAAGTTTATAATATTACAATTCTTTTCTAGTGAATATTAATGAAAACAGTAATGGAATCATGTAATTTCATTAAGTATAGGCACAGAGGCACTATGTTAAGACCAAAATTTAAAAATTTATAGCATATAAGCATTTAAGGATTCGTAGTGTTAAATCCTATTTGTGTATTTGCTCTTACTTTTTTGCTTTTTAATTTTGTTAACCTGGCAAAATATTATCAGGATGATCTCATACAGCCTTTTCCATCAAGTCTTAACCCTAAAACTTCTTTCTTGTACCTCCTAAATATATTGCTTTTCACATATGAAATGAACATTACCACCAAACAATTTAAATATATCCCAGGATTATCCTACATAAACTAAAACTAGTCTGTCTTATTTCCCTTTCCTGCATGCTTATTATTTATATGGTGTACATATCAATTCCATTGTTGGACAGGGCATTTTGTGTGCTGTTTTTTCTCTATGCCTCTAGTATCTTCTTAGGAGTAAAACTAAAATAGATGTTAACTGTTAACTGGTTTGGGTTTGTTTTTTTGTTTTTGTTTTTTTTTTTAACCTCTGAGCCAGAAAGATAATGCATGGAGCTGGGCAGAAGAAGGGGAGCAGGCACTGTAGCTCAGATAGTCAGGACTTCTCTAAGGAAGTCACTTCTAGAGACTAAAAGGCTGAGAAGGAGGTAGCCCTGCAAAGATATGAAAAGCATTCAGGCCGAGGAAACAGAAAGGGCAGAGACCACAGGTGTGATGAACTTGGTGTATGCACAAACACAGGGATGGTTTGAACAGAACAGGATTGGGGGGAGAGTGAAAGGTGAGAGGTGAAATCAGAGAAACAAAGAGAAGTCAGGCCATGGAAGACTGTGTAGGTAGGCCATGAGACAGAGTTGGAATTCTATTTTAATTGTTACATGAAATCTTTGACATGATATAATGTGATTTATGCTTCTTTTAGAAATTCTAACACAGAATCAGAGGTGTACATTATTCCTCCAATGATCTATTCACACCTTCAGAAATAGTGTGGAAACAAGAAGATTATAGAGCAGAATCAGAAAACCTGGGATCCAGGTCTAGCTCCTCCATTAGAAGCTCTATTACCTCAATCAAGATGCTTAATCCTCGGTCTCGATTTCCTCATCTGTAAAATGGAACTATGACATAGCACTAAAATGAGATATAAATGAGATGAAGAATTTGAAATCACCTGCAGAGTAGATGATTACAACATCAAGTCCCAACATCAAGTTCTTCCTCTCCTTCCTATGATATGGAGATAAGGGATGTTCTGGGGAATGAGCACTCACAGGACACATTCTGACTGCTGATGGAGGAGGTGACGCAATGTGAGTGGGTTCTTTGTTTTAGGCTGTTGTTCCTCAAAGCAGGTTCTGAGATGAGAATGTGAGTGTGTTTGGAAGATAATCCTAAGAAGCACTATCAAGGGAGGAGAAAAGTAAGAGAAGGAAGCAGATAAAGAGTATTAAGCCAGCATCATGGCCCCACCTTGGGCACATCGGGCTCAGCCACACTGGGGAATTCTGGAAGGCAGCATAGGAGACACCTTGGAGTTTTCCCACCGAGGGGCAAGGGAGCTTGGCATTTAGTCTTCAAGTCTCTCTGTCCCCAGGGCTAACTCCACCACACCTCCAACTTGTCCCTGATTTGGGCTGAGAGGACTACCGTGGCCAGTGATGACTCTAAGCAAAGAACTGCAGGTCCTTTCAGCAGAGCCACAAGGAAGGCACACACAGGAGTGGGCACCAAGGAGTGTGACCGAGGAACCTACAGCATTTCCCAAATCTTCAGTCTCTTTCCCAAAACACTGTGAAGCCCTTGGGATATGAAATGCCTGCTCTTGCTGCCAGAGGTGCAAGATTTTCTCCAGACTGTGACAAGTCCTAGGAACACTGTGTGTCGTGATACCTGCTGCCTGAACCACTAGGAGCCCCACAAAAGGCAATGATTCTGGGCACCACATTCCTACTCATACCTGCAGAACGCACAGCCCTGGCCTCCTCTTGTACCAACTGCATGGGTTTTAGACACAAAACAGGTTGAACCCATTATTCCAGTCTCTAGCAAAATTTTCCATAAACAACCTTCCTGTTTAAGAAAAAAATTAAAATCAATATCCTTTGAGCATAGCCAGGCTTTGCTAAGTTTGGTCATTGGGTGGGATTTATTATTTCCCTCGTATCAAGGTGACAAGATCAACAGCCAGTGTTTATTGAGAGAATTGCCAGGGAAAGGAAGCACATAATTAACATTATATAAAAAAGGCCTTTGTACACATAAGAAGTACGAATTGACCTGTAATGTAACCAAATAGAATAAGACAGAGCCAGATATCATCCAACAGGACTTACTAAATTTGATATGACATAATACAACCCATGGAGGAACATTTCTAGTATCTTTGGATTAATAATTAACTTTATTAAGCATTTACTATAAATAAAGCACAATGCTAAAGTCTGTACCCTTTAACATATTTAAACTTTACAACATCATAAGAAATTAGCATCACAGTTCTCATTTAAGATTTAAAGAAACTAAGACAAACTGAATTAAAGAGCTGGCATTCAATCTATGTTCTTAAACGTTCTAGCTATATAAGGAAGGTTATAACTTGCCCTGAGTTTCTTTATAGAGAGTTTCTGCTGAACATCTGGATAACCAGCTAAGATGTACATACTGGAGATCTAAGAGCATCTCCGGGCTCTGATCAGTCAATGGATCCCAGCTAGGTGGAGCCTAGAGTAATTTTATCTCTTAAGCATATCAGGTCCTCTTTTTCTTATGCGCCAAGGGAAACTCAGTCTCACTTTTGGCTACAGTACTGTACTTTCTAAAAATAACTCCATGAAGAACATCACTAAATATTTCTAAAACTTGGTATTCTTAAAACTGAATGAAACATAAAGCCAAATTTCATTTCAAATTAAACTGAAAGTGAACTCGCGCAGTCGTGTCCAACTCTTTGCGACCCCATGGACTGTAGCCTACCAGGCTCCTCCCTCCATGGAATTCTCCAGGCAAGAATACTGGAGTGGGTTGCCATTTCCTAAAATCATTCTCAATTCTGAGTTCCTTCAACTGATTTCATAAGGAGAAGAGAAGATATTGCCCAATAGCAGAAAGCCCAGGATACCTTTTATTTGATCCCTCATTTTCACAGAATAAAACAAATAAGCAAAAAGAATCTTTTAAGTATCTTCTTTCATGTAGCTTTCAGAGAGAATTCTCTAAATTTAGTTCTCTATAGATAGCTTCAAAATCAACTGCCACTCTTATTACTTCCCTAGGGGAAATAGTGTGAAAAGTAACCAGTACCAACAACCCCACAGTCCCCAAAAAACCAGTTCATTAATGATAATGAAAAGACTTATTTTAAACAGAACAAGATACTAAGTAATGAATTACCTCCTTTTAACGGTTCTCCAACATTGTTGGCAGATGCTTTACTGTCTGAGCCTACCAGGTTCCTCCATGGGATTTTCCAGGCAAGATACTAGAGTGAGTTGCCATTTCCTTCTCCAAGAGATCTTCCTGACCCAGGAATTGAATACGGTTCTCCTGCATTGTTGGCAAATGCTTTACTGTCTGAGCCACCAGGGAAGTCCATGTGAAAGTGAAAAAGAAGAGGGAAAAGGTGGCTTAAAGCTCAACAGTCAGAAAACTAAGATCATGGCATCCAGTCCCATCACTTCATGGGAAATAGATGTGGAAAGAGTGGAACAGTGGCAGACTTTATTTGGGGGGGCTCCAAAATTGCTGCAGATGGTGACTTCAGCCATGAACTTAAAGGACGTTTACTCCTTGAAAGGAAAGATATGACCAACCTAGACAGCATATTAAAAAGCAGAGACATTACTTTGCCAACAAAGGTCTGTTTATTCAAGGCTATGGTTTTTCTAGTAGGCATGCATATATGGATGTGAGAGTTGGACTATAAAGAAACCTGAGGATGAAAGAATTGATGCTTTTGAACTGTGGTGTTGGAGAAGACTCTTGAGAGACCCTTGGACTGCAAGGAGATCCAACAAGTCAATCCTAAAGGAAATCAGTCCTGAATATTCATTGGAAGGACTGATGCTGAAGCTGAAACTCCAGTGCTTTGGCCATCTGATGGGAAGAGCTGACTCCTTAGAAAAGACCCTGATGCCTGGAAAGATTGTAGGCAGTGGAGAAGGTGACAACAGAGGATGAGATGGTTGGATGGCATCACCACCTCGATGGACATGAATTTGAGTAAACTCTGGGAATTGGTGATGGACAGAGATGCCTTGGGTGCTGCAGTCCATGGGGTCACAAAGAGTAGGACACGACTGAGAACTGAACTGAACTTCTGCATAGAACTTAAATAAGCAGGGTGACAATATATAGCCTTGACATACTCCTTTCCCAATTTGGAACCAGCCTGTTGTTCCATATCCAGTTCTAACTGTTTTTTCTTGACATGTGCACTCAAATCTGGTGTCTCAGTTGTGGGGAATGTGATTTAGATATCTGATAGAACCTTCTGGTAAACTCCAACCTAAAGATGCTTGTAAGAAATACCTTTTGTAACTGGAAATTTACCAAACCCGCTACAGTAAGTAGACTATGCCTAGAAACAAGAATGGACTGTTTTTAAACACTTCTGACAAATGAGGACATAAAGACATACAGATCATTTCCATGTAGTAACATGAGAGAAACATAATTGATTCATTGCTCTCAGAAATTTTGATGAGGGAACTAAATTAACTGCAATGCAATTTGATTATATTTTTTAAAAATCAGTAGTAGACAGCCAAGGTTTAGTATAAAGGCAGAATGTAAATGGAAGACCTGACTTCAGGGAAGTTCCAATTATTTTTTTAACTAGATGTGTCTTTGGAGAAGGTGCCTAAATTCTCTGAAGTCTAATTTTCTTATCTTTAAAGTATATAATGACCAGAAAGCCTTCAGAAAAGAATGGCATGGTACATGGGAAAATCTTTGATGGTCTACATGCCATCTACTAATAATGAGTTACTAAAAACATAATTTAATAGAAAAAGGAAATGTACATATAGGTCCAAAAAAAATCATAGCCATGTTGCATTGCTGTTTTCCATTACTTCTCCCCTATTGCACTCCACTAAGAAATTATTCTTTTCTGGCTGACTTCTTTCACACTGGCAACTGTTGTCATGGTTCTTGTCTCAGACCCCTGAGAGATGTTCTGAATTGTCACTTAGAAAATTTGGGCACCCCTCCATTAGTGTTGAATTCCAATAGCCATGAAAATTACAAGTTGTCCTGTGCCATGTGGCAGCTGGTAAGCAAATAGCATCCTCAATTTTACGTTATAACTCAGTACTTGAGAATTGGCAGATTAAAAATTCAATAGCATCATTCATTACATTGTCTTATCAGCCAGCCACCAGTGAAAGGATCAGGAAGTGTACATTGCACGCCTGTCAAAAAAGAGCAATTTGAATTTCTTACTTATAAACCAAAAAATTTCAGTAAATAAATATTTGAGTATGCATAGAAAATAGGTGAGTAGAAAACTGTGCCAGAGGAGTAAAATGTGTTATTGTAAGTATTAATTATATATATTAACTAGTACATAGGATAATTCTATTAAGTTTAGAAAGGCGATCAAGGTTAATTTTATTACCAAGTGCCCTTGATCCTATTCATTTAATAGTGAATACACAATCTATCAAAGTACAAAAAAATTTTAAAGCAATTAAAAATCACTTTAACAAGGTCAGAAATTATGTTTTCAGGTTTAATTTCTGAGTAAGTACAATGTCATGATTTTAATAACAACTAAAAATAAATTTAGACTTTTGAGCAGTTTTTTTTTTTTTCTGAGGGAACACAGAACCTTGAAAATACCTTGGGGGAAATTACTAACCTCTCTGGAAATTAATGAATCCTTGTAATGTTCCTCGAGGATTAGCGATGTTTTCTAATTCTGCATTGCAGATGGGAAACCAAAGAGTTTTTGTATCCAGGGGTGGACTGATCAGGACTCCTAGAACACATTTCTCTCTTAAGTTTGTCCTTTTCACCTTGTCCTTTTAGCCTAATACAAAGTGCGCAGATAATAAACCTGTGTTGTTTGCTTAGGAATCTTATTTCAGTCTTTGAAATCCTGGGCATACTCTCTGGACTATTTGGAGCTAAATGAAAAGCTTAGTTTCTTGTATGTAACACTATACTTTTCTTTCCAGTTTTCTAAAGTCCAACTTACAGGATTATATACCCCCACATATGGTCGTATGACACACTGACATCAGTCTAGGCTATGGGACTATTTGCCGAATGGAGTGTAAACAGAAGTGGACTACTCTGTGTCCAAGCAGAAGCTTCGAGAACCATAGTGTACTTCAACCATTTTTCTCTCCCTTTGCAATGACAGTGTCACATCCAGATAGGTACTGCTCCTTTTAGCCTGGGTCTCAGGGATGAGAAGATAAGTAGACTGGAGCTGCAGGGGATCCACAGATGACTCGTAACCTGATACAGGTGGCTCATTTTCACTGCCTTACATTTTAAGAGAGAACGTAGTAGTAGTATCAGAATATGTTTTCACAGTATAAAAGTGGACATTCAAGATAAAATGCAGTATATATATATATATATATATATACATACATACATACATACATACATACATACATACAATGGAATATTACTCAGCCATAAAAAGAATTAAATAATGCCATATGCAGCAATATGAATGGACCTAGAGATTATCATACTAAGGAGTAAGTCAGACAGAATAAGAGAAATATCATTTGATATCACTTATATGCAGAATTGGGGCTTCCCCAATGGCTCAGCCGGTAAAGAATCCACCTGCAATGCAGGAGACACAAAAGACATGGGTTCAATCCCTGGGTTGGGAAGATCCCCTGGAGGAGAGCATGACAACCCTCTCCAGTATTCTTACTTGGAGAATCCCATGGACGGAAGACCCTGGCAGGATACAGTCCAAAGGGCCACAAAGAGTTGAACATGACTGAATGACTAATACACACATGCACACACACACACACACACACACATATATATATAATTTATATCTATACATAAAATGGGCAGGAGGAGAAGGGCAGAGGATGAGATGGCTGGATGGCATCACTGACTTGATGGACATGAGTTTGAGTGAACTCCAGGAGTTGGTGATGGACAGGGAGGAGGCCTGGCGTGCTGTGATTCATGGGGTCGCAAAGAGTCAGACATGACTGAGTGACTGAACTGAACTGATACATAAAATAGATAAATGAGGACCTGCTGTATAAAATAGGAAACTATATTGAAGATCTTATAATAACCCATAGTGGGAAAGAATCTGAAAAAGAATTTATGTATAGATGTATTTGTGTAACTGAATCACTTTGCTGTACACCTGAAACTAACACAGCATTGTTAATCAACTACACTTCAATTTTAAAAAAAGTGGCCATTCAGAAAGAGCTTGGTATACAGCAAATCTCAAATGTCTCATGTATATGAAATTTAAGGTAATACATTTATGTTTAAATACTCATCATCATAACAAATATTGGCTTTTATACAACATCAAACCACAAATATGTTCTCACCGTATCTCCTGACATCCATCCACAACAGGGAACAAGGCCACTGTGAAAAACACAAAGCGTGAAGTTCTAGTCCCTGCTTTTCTCAACTGCACACTTCACTGCCTGCTTAGCGAGTGGTGCTGCTGGCCCTGCAGAGAGGGGACTAGGAAGACAGCAGTCTAGGAATCAGAAGTTTGGAAAATAGCTTCCCAGGGGCAGATTCTTAAATTAAAACATGAAGTCAAGTTGGGAAAGGTAGCTCTGGTGGGGGATGAGTCAGGATGAAGAGGAATATAAATGAAAGTGAAAGTGGCTCAGTCTCTTTGAGACCCTGTGGACTGTACAGTACATGGAATTCTCCAGGCCAGAAGACTAGGTGGGTAGCCTTTCCCTTCTCCAGAGGATCATCCCACCCGAGGGATCAAACCCAGGCCTCCCGCATTGTGGGCAGATTCTTTACCTGCTGAAGGGAGTGGATAGCCTATCCCTTCTCCACCGAATCTTCCCAAACCAGGAATCAAACCAGGATCTTCTGCAATGCGGGTGGATTCTTTACAAACTGAGTGAGGAATAGTAGTTTAAACAAACAAACAAACAAAAAACTAGAACTAAAACAGCAAGAAAGAAGAGAAAGAAGGGAGAAAGGGAGGGGAGAAGGGAGAAAGGAAAGGGATCATCAATTGGTTTGTTTTAAAGTCTAACTTCCCATCTTTTGTGCCAACATTGTGCTCATATTAAATCAGCACCTAAAGGCCATCGTCTGCTGCTGACCTTCATGCAAGAGAACTATTTCCTGTGGTTAGAATGCAAGTGCCTTGGGGTCAGGAACTGTGTCAGTCTTGTGACCACGCTACTCTAAAAATTGACAATCAGTGAACCCAGAAGCAACTTTATTGTGAAGCTAAGCCCTGCTTTCTTCCTTGCAAGGTCACCTTCAATATGCAGAATTTTATTTCTGAATTTTTTATTATTTTTCTTAAAGAAGGCCCTTAAAATAAGCTCCAGATCTCCTCAAACATGGATCCACCTCTGGTTATGAGGTGATAAACTGAGGTGAAATATTCTTGGACAAAGATCAGTTAGATCATGGCAGGTAAAAGATTAAATCAATATGTAGAAGAAGCTCAGCCATACCTGTTGACTGACTGGACTGTGGAAGAAGGAGAAAAAAGAAACAAAAAGTGAGCAATTCCATTTCTTTCTTTGATGGTATTATTAAGTTCAAAGATAAATCATACATAACAAGTTCTCTGGATATCAACTTATATATATAGAAGGCATCTCAATGATTCAGTTCTTAGGGAAATAGTTCAGTTCAGTTCAGTCACTCAGTCATGTCTGACTCTTTGCAACCCCTTGAATCGCAGCACGCCAGGCCTCCCTGTCCATCACCAACTCCTGGAGTTCACTCAGACTCACGTCCATCGGGTCAGTGATGCCATCCAGCCATCTCATCCTCTGTCGTCCCCTTCTCCTCCTACCCCCAATCCCTCCCAGCATCAGAGTCTTTTCTAATAAGTCAACTCTTCCCATGAGGTAGCCAAAGTACTGGAGTTTCAGCTTTAGCATCATTCCTTCCAAAGAAATCCCAGGGCTGATCTCTTTTGAATGGACTGGTTGAATCTCCTTGCAGTCCAAGGGACTCTCAAGAGTCTTCCAACACCACAATTCAGAAGCATCAATTCAGAAATAGTTAAATTCTACTATAATTAGGTAGATAACAAACTGGTTAGGTGCCTGTACAGCATCAAACTGAAAGTTTATCATAAATCTAGAAGTTTCTAGGAGTGCATCAGTTGCCTAGATAATCTTTGTAACTTTTCAATATGTTTGTCATTTGGGCCAAATTATAAGCATATGACTCAGGGTATTGGCATATGTGATGTGATTTGTAGAAGACCAAAAAATTAAGCTAAATACTCAAAAGGATGATGAATTCGACTCTGAATCATTTTAATTAGGATACAGGACTTGACAGCAACACTGTTAAAACTGCCTGAGCTCACTTCACATCAAATGGTGATGTCCACCTATGAAGGCTAAGGTCATTCTAGGCCACATGAATAGAAATGGTTTCTAGACTCTAGGATGAGGGGAGGATGGTAGCCTCATTTAGCTCCACAAGTGGGTGGTTGATATTTTCTGTCTGAAGACAGGGTCTATTTAACCCCTCTGAGAATAAACGTAGAATGAATACCTGCAGGTTTGATTTTTATTATAATTACTTTGTAATAGAAATATAAAAGATAGAAGTGTGACAGATGTATACAACAGACGTTTGGACTCTGTGGGAGAGGGAGAGGGTGGGATGATTTGGGAGAATGGCAGTGAAACATGTATACTATAAGGTAAGAAACAAATCACCAGTCTATGTTCTATACAGGATACAGGATGCTTGGGGCTGGTGCACGGGGATGATCCAGAGACATGATATGGGGTGGGAGCTCAGAGGGGGCTTCAGGATTGGGAACTCATGTACACCTGTGGCTGATTCATGTCAATGTATGGTAAAACCAATACAGTATTTTAAAGCAAAATAAAGTAAAAATAAAAATTAAAAATAAATAAATAACAGAAGAAAATAAACTAAACATTCAGTTTAGTTTTAAAAAAAAGAGAAGTGTGATAGTGAGTTGCCATTATATGTGTTTAATCATAGGCTGGAAGACAGTCACTTACTAGGAATTTTTAGGAGAGATTTTTAGGGGAGGTAGATGATTATTTCATGTAATTTAAGGTATCTTTTTAAACTCAGCATTTGCAAGATTCTTTTACTCTGTGACTCCTTGATAATTTTTGCTTAAATTCTGTGTTGTTGATCCAACTCCTTCTGAATTCTCTTCTAACTATTAGAACTGGCAGCAGTCTGCACTATGTTCTTTTCTGTGTTTCCAGAATCTTGTCTCATGGATCAAAAGATAAATTCTTACCGAGAATGAATCTGCTATTTATTTTTCTTTTCAAGCAAAATTCAGTTTACTCATCTAACTAGATAAAGCTTAATAAAGGAAGTTTCTGGCAAAATTAAAAGTGTTAAGTAAATTATCTTCACAATATACAGCATACATATATATAGGGCTTCCTATGTGGTTCAGTAGGTAAACAATCTGCCTGCAATGCAAGAGACACACGTTTGATCCCTGGGTCAGGAATATCCCCTGGAAGAGAGCAGGGCAACCTAGTTCAGTGTTCTTGCCTGGAAAATCCCATGGACAGAGAAACCTGGCAGGTGGCAGTCCGTGGGGTCACAAAGAGTCGGACAAGACTGAAGACTGAGAACGCACACACGTAGATATCTATGGTGAAAGGCCCTATTGAGCTTATAAACAGTAACCTGATCATTCTAGATTTTTCAGTTCAAGTTTTTTGTTGAAAAAAAGACTCTGTAGTCATACTTTCCAAGAGTTCTCAACCAATTAGCATTAATAAAACATAAAATCAACTAACTTTTGCCCAAAGAGTTATGCTAGAAAACACTCTTTTAAAGATGATTTTTTTATTTGATGAATTA
>SJYC01103465.1:0-58305 GCA_006408675.1 Madoqua kirkii
GTTGACAGAATATTCTATATGACTCAAAAGCACAAAAATAGTTTTAAATATGAACCAACAGATGATGTGTGAATTAAATATTTGTTTCTCACAAGGCACTTTAGACAGTGAAGAGAGTGTAAAAAGTTATTTGAAATTCTTATAACCAGAAAAGAGTAAAATCAAGTATACATAAAAAGATTCTATAAATTAAAATATAAAACAATAACCATAAAATGGTCAAAATATTAAAAGACATGTCACCAAAGATGTATATAGCTAATAAAATATAACTAGTCACTAAACTTTACTGGTAAGTAGTGGAATATTGATTAAAAAAACACAGTGAGTTGCCATTGTTCATCACTCATCAATAGAACTGAAGAAATTTGATGGATCTATGGTTTGGAGAGGATATAGATCTTTTACACATTTCAGGCAGGAGTGTAACATGACAAAACTATCTTAGGAGTCAATTTAACATTGTTTTCTAGAGTTGAACATTCCTGGACATATGGCTCTTGCTGAAAGACATAGCAAAAATGTTCAGTGTGTCACTGTCGACAGTAGCAAAAAACCACTGAAAACAACAAAAAAAAATCTACAAATAATGGAATGGATGACTATGAAATTTTTATAAAACGGATTACCATCATACCATGTGACAATAAAAATTGTCCATAATTAAAAATTATGAGAATCTTAGCATCCAATCTGAATTGGATAAAATAAATCTTAGAGGACTACGTAAGTTATGGCACACATTTTAAAAAGTTCAAAAACAGATAAAGTCAAGCAATATAATGTCCAGATATGCGTATGTGTATGACACATATAAAGTTAATTATCAACCAAAAAATTGTATGTGATGTTTAGAGTTCTTTTTTTTTTTTCATTTATCAAATAGAGCAAGTGGCACTAACACCTCTTAGACCTCCTATATGCTGTTCTTTCTTTAATAGTAATAGTTTCAATGATTACTTTTATTAGGAATATCTGGATGCGTTTGAGTTTGTAGGTTGAAAAACACTTTTCATCTCTATTTTTAACAGGATGCTCAAAGAGTTTGTGATGCTCAGGTGGCGCTAGTGGTAAAGAATTAGCCTGCCGATGCAGGAAATGTAAGAGATGCAGGTTCAGTTCCTGGGGCAGGAATATCCCCGGAGGTAGGAAATGGCAACCCGCTCCAGCATTCTTGATGTGAAAATTCCATGGACAGTGGGGCCTGGTGGGCTATAGTTCATGGGGCCACAAACAGTCAGACGTGACTGAACACACAAACAATCAAGGTCATACAAATGAGAAGATCCAGAATTTGATACCAAGTCCTATAACTCCAACTCTTATACACTTCATAATCTTTTTAAAGGTCTAAATCATAATTCAGAAGCCCAAATGTTCAAGCCATTACTTTTATCAACATTTTCATAAAAGTATATATCAGTTTCCTGCCCCTAAAAGCTGTGCATTATCCTGTCTTGTTTTTTTGTCTAATAAACCACTGCTACACATGTGAGTTTTAAATCACAAATTCACTGTTAATTTTTCTTTCTACATTATCAGCTACCAAGTCCTATAAATTATTACTAATCTCTTTTTAACTTTATCACCTGTTCTTCAAAAGATGTAAACATACTGTACTCTGTACTTTTTCACTTTTCTATCTTCCTTTTCTGCTGTCTAAAATCTCTTCCTTTCTTGTCAAAATACATTAAAGTTTATCTTAAACACTTCCTTATTCAAGAAGTTTCTTACAGTTACAACAAGCTTCTGTTTTTCTCTTTGCTTCTATCTCTATATATTTAGGTTATCCTTTATTTGGATTTTTCTAAAGGCATTTACCTTCTTTGCATTTTGTGTATCTGTCTTATTATTTCTACTATTATCTAATTGCAAGCTTTGTTGTGGTAAAGAAAGTAATTCCACTTATCTTTTTAATCCATGTATAGCAAAGTCATGGAGTAGGTAATCTATAAATGTGCAATGACTTAAACATAGATATGAAGACTGAATGAAGCCATAAATAAGGAATTACACAAAAGTTTAGATTTGACATGAAACCCAAGAAATGAATATGTCATCTATTTCTAGTTGTAATATTTTTATTTATTGCAGTTTTAAATAAATTTATTTCTCCTTAAGGTTTTTTTTTTTTCAAGGAATTTTTGATATTGTTCCATATGTGTTTGATCTAAGGGCATAGGATATTGGATGATTTGAATGGATTCCTAGAAAAAAGTGGTTCTTGCAAATATAAAAGTCTTTCAACTTGCAGGGCTAAGTAAAAAGCCTGGGGTTTAAATGTGTCATGAATCCTAAATTATCTTTTCAAAGTAGCTGTTCATCTGTTTTAAAGAAGTTCAAGCCATTTCTTTCTCACTAATACAAATCATGTATGCAAATAATGGAAAGGCAGTCTTCTCCCAGTGAGAAGGAATAAGGAACTGTTTGTGTGTGCATGCTGTCGCTTCAGTCATGTCTGACTCTTTGTGCCCCTATGGACCATAGCCCACCAGACTCCTCTGCCCATGTGATTCTCTAGGCAAGAATATTGGGGTGAGTTGTGGTGCCCTCCTCCTGGGGCTCTTCCCTACTCAGGGACTGAACCTACATTTCTTAAATCTCCTGAATTGGCAGGTGGGTTATTTACCACTAGTGCCACCTGGGAAACTCAAAAACCAACACAAGGGTTTTCCTGGTGGCTCACTGGTAAAGAATCTGCCTGTCAGTACAGAGAAGCAGGTTCGATCCTTGGTCCAGGAAGATCCCACCGGCAGTGGAGCAACTACGCCCCTGCACCACAACTATTGACCCTAAAAGAACGCTATGTCTTGTGTGAATTGCACCGCATTCGCAAGCTGGTGATGAGAAAGTATGGCTTTACTTTTTATCCTTGCATTCTGAGCAAAGGGAGAATTTCACTGTAATACTTAAGTATTTGATGATGAAGCATGGTATGATTTCATGCTTTCACACGAAAATTATATGCATGCATGAAAATTGAGTGATCTGCTAATTATCATTCTGAGAGTTAATGATGTTCTCTGAGCTCCTAAAATTGCAGAGACAAAATCCTGAACAGCTTGCATATTGAGAACTTAAAAATGGAAAGTAAATCAATCAGACTAAAGTGAAATTTTGACTTTTGAATTCTCTAATGCAAATTTATTTATCTCTTTATTTTTATATCTTCTTTAATTCAAATATAGTCAATTTACAGTATTTTTTTAGGTTCATGTATATAGTAAAGTGATGATTTACTTTACTTTTAAAGTTATGATTTCCAGATTATCTCCCATTATAGGTTACTATAAGATACTGATTATAGTTTCTGTGCTGTACAGTAAATCCCTGTTGCTTAGCTATTTTACATATAGTAATTTGTATCTATTAATCCCATACTTTTAATTTCTCTCTCTCCTCCATCCCTTTCCCTTTTGGTAACCATAAGTTATTGTTGTTCTTTTTTTTTTTCTTAATGTCTGTGAGTCTGTGTTGGTTTTGAATAAGATTCCACATATAATGTCATATGTTACTTGTATTTCTGTGTCTGACTTACTTTATTCAGTATGACAATCTCTAAGACTATGTTACTGCAAATGACATTATTTCATTCTTTTTTTATGGCTAAGTAATACCCCATTGTATCATTTTGTGCATATATATGTGGAGAATATGACAAGCCACTCCAGTATTCCTGCCTAGGAAATCCCATGGACAGGTAAGTCCATGGGGTCACAAAGAGTTGGACACAGCTGAGCACATGTGTATCACATCTTAAACCAATCATCTGTTGGTGGGGATTTGGGTTCTTCGCATGTTTTGGTTATTTTAAATAGGGCTTATATGAACACTGGAGTGCATGTATCATTTTGAATACAAATTTTTGTCTTTTTCAGATATATGCCTAGGAATGGGGTTGCTGGATCATATGGTAGCCCTATTTTTACTTTTTTTTAGGCCTTTCCATACTGCTTTCCATAGTGGCAGCACCAATTTACATTCCAGCCAACAGTATAGAGGTTGGTTCCCTTTTTTTCCACAAACCCTCCAGAATTTATTATTTGTAGACATTTTGATGATAACCATTCTGACTGTTACGAAGTGCTACCTCACTAAGATTAGACACATGCATGGGGCTCTTTGGATTTCTGTTTAGATTTACAAAATTATTATTTAGGAATCATTTATATTAAGCAAGAATCTGTAATGCATATAATTATATAATTATTTATAAGCATAATTCATATCCTTTGAAAATTTCTTTCTACTCAATTCTTGTTAGTATTAACAATTCTTGCCTGCTGCTGCTGCTGCTAAGTTGCTTCAGTCATGTCCGACTCTGTGCAACCCCATAGACGGCAGCCCACCAAGCTCCACCATCCCTGGGATTCTCCTGGCAAGATGAATGGAGTGGGTTACTATTTTCTTCTCCAATGCTTGAAAGTGAAAAGTGAAAGTGAAGTCGCTCAGTCGTGTCCAACTCTTCGCGACCCCATGGACTGCAGCTGTACCTGTATCTCTCTCCAAAAGATAATATATTTGTTGAGTTTGAATAGTAAATAACATTCATTTCAAATATACTAAATTAAATGATATAAGACCAAACTGACACTGACCAAAAGGTCCATTTAAAAATAGAAATGGTATATACAGAGATTATTTAGAAGAAATCTATAAAGCATAATTTAGGTGAACCAAGCTATCTTTCTTTTATGATATAGCTCCTAAAATATTTGGATATATATTCTAAGTGTCAACAGAGAAATGGATAAAGAAGAAGTGGTACATATATATAATGGAATGTTAGCCATTTCCGGCAACATGGATGAACCCAGAGATTGTCAACTGAATTAAGTAAGTCAGAGAAAGACAAATATCGTGTGATATCACTTATATGTGGAATCTAAAAAATAAAGGATATAAATGAACTTACCTAAAAAATAGAAATGGAATTACAGATGTAGAAAACAAATTTATGATTAGCAGGGATAAGGAAGGGGGCAGAATACATTTGAAGATTGAGATTAACATATACATTACTCTATATAATATAGACAACTAATGAAGATCTATCGTATAGCACTTAGAACTCTATTCAATACGTTATAATGGCGTATATGGGCGGAGAATCTAAAAGCAGAGTGGATATATACATGTTATAACTGATTCAATCACTTTGCTGTAAACTTGAAACTAACACAACATTGTAAATCAACAATACCCCATAAAAATTTTGAGTTCATTAAAGTTGAGTTTCTTGAAAAACTTGTCAGTTTTGTTTAAAAAAACCTCCTGTAGTGTGTTAAGCACAGATGGAGTTAAATAATTAAGTAGTGTGTCTTCAACAGAAGGAAATAATAATATTAAAATATATTTTCCTTGTGACATTTTCTCTTCCAATGGAGAATTATTTTAACAGTATAAACAAATAGTAGCAAAGCAGAATAAATTAGTAAAAGATAAAAACAAAAAAAATCATCTTGTTGCACAATGGAGTAAATGACACAATATCATTTCTATGGTGTTTTTGCACCACTAAAAGTTATGATCTGTGTGGGTTTATAATATCATATCAATGTTTTCTGATTTTTAAAATTGTGTTATGGTTTTCAGTCAGTCAGTCAGTCAGTTCAGCCGCTCAGTCTTGTCCAACTCTTTGAGACTCCATGAATCTCAGCACTCCAGGCTTCCCTGTCCATCACCATCTCCTGGAGTTCACTCAGACTCATGCCCATCAAGACAGTGATGCCATCCAGTCATCTCATCCTCTATCCCCTTCTCCTCCTGCCCCCAGTCCCTCCCAGCATCAGAGTATTTTCCAATGAGTCAACTCTTTGCATGAGGTGGCCAAAGTACTGGAGTTTCAGCTTTAGCATCATTCCTTCTAAAGAAATCCCAGGGCTGATCTCCTTCAGAATGGACTGGTTGATCTCCTTGCAGTCCAAAGGACTCTCAAGAGTCCTCTCTAACACTACAGTTCAAAAGCATCAATTTTTTGGTGCTCAGCCTTCTTCACAGTCCAAATCTCACATCTATACATGACTACTGGAAAAACCATAACCTTGACTAGATGGACCTTAGTTGGCAAAGTAAAGTCTCTGCTTTGTTGTTCCATGTACAGTTCTAACTGTTGCTCCTGACCTGCATATAGGTTTCTCAAGAGGCAGATTAGGTGGTCTGGTATTCCCATCTCTTTCAGAATTTTCCACAGTTTATTGTGATCCACACAGTCAAAAACTTTGGCATAGTCAATAAAGCAGAAATAGATATGTTTCTGGAACTCACTTGCTTTTTCAAAAATTCAGCGGATGTTGGCAATTTGATCTCTGGTTCCTCTGCCTTTTCTAAAACCGGCTTGAACATCAGGGAGTTCACAGTTCACATATTGCTGAAGCCTGACTTGGAGAATTTTGAGCATTACTTTACCAGCATGTGAGATGAGTGCAATTGTGTGGTGGTTTGAGCATTCTTTGGCATTGCCTTTCTTTGGAATTGGAATAAAAACTGACCTTTTCCAGTCCTGTGGCCAATGCTGAGTCTTCCAAATTTGCTTGCATATTGAGTGCAGTACTTTCACAGCATCATCTTTCAGGATTTGAAACAGCTCAACTGGAATTCCATAACCTCCACTAGTGTTGTTGTAGTGATGCTTTCTAAGGCTCACTAGACTTCACATTCCAAGATGTCTGGCTCTAGATGAGTGATCACATCATCCTAATTATCTGTGTCGTGAAGATCTTTTCTGTACAGTTCTTCCAAGTATTCTTGCCACCTCTTCTTAATATCTTCTACTTCTGTTAGGTCCATATCATTTTTGTCCTTTATCGAGCCCATCTTTGCATGAAATGTTCCCTTGGTAGCTCAAATTTTCTTGAAGAGATCTCTAGTCTTTCCCATTCTGTTCTTTTCCTCTATTTCTTTGCATTGATCACTGAAGAAGGCTTTCTTATCTCTTCTTGCTATTCTTTGGAACTCTGCATTCAGATGTTTATATCTTTCCTTTTCTCCTTTGCTTTTTGCCTCTCTCCTTTTCACAGCTATTTGTAAGGCCTCCCCAGACAGCCATTTTGCTTTTTTGCTTTTCTTTCCCATGAGGATGGTCTTCATCCCTGTTCCTGTACAATGTCATGAACCTCATTCCATAGTTCATCAGGCACTCTATCTATCAGATCTAGGCCCTCAGATCTATTTCTGACTTCCACTATATAATCATAAGGGATTTGATTTAGGTCATACCTGAGTGGTCTAGCGGTTTTCCCTGCTTTCTTCAATTTGAGTCTGAATTTGGTAATAAGGAGTTCATGATCTGAGCCACAGTCAGCTCCCGGTCTTGTTTTTGCTGATTGTATAGAGCTTCTCCTATCTTTGGCTGCAAAGAATATAATCATTCTGATTTTGGTGTTGACCATCTGGTGATGTCCATTTGTAGAGTCTTCTCTTGTGTTGTTGGAAGAGGGTGTTTGCTATGACCAGTGCATTTTCTTAACAAAACTCTATTAGTCTTTGCCCTGCTTCATTCTGCATTCCAAGGCCAAATTTGCCTGTGACTCCAGGTGTTTCTTGACTTCCTACTTTAGCATTCCAGTCCCCTATAATGAAAAACACATCTTTTGGGGGTGTTAGTTCTAGAAGTTTTTGTAGATCTTCATAAAACCGTTCAGCTTCAGCTTCTTCAGTGTTACTGGTTGGGGTATAGACTTGGATAACTGTGATACTGAATGATTTGCCTTGGAAGCAAACAGAGATCATTCTGTCGTTTTTGAGATTGCATCCAAGTACTGTATATCAGAGTCTTTTGTTGACCATGATGGCTACTCCATTTCTTCTGAGGGATTCCTGCCCGCAGTAGTAGATATAATGGTCATCTGAGTTAAATTCACACATTCCAGTCCATTTTAGTTCGCTGATTCCTAAAATATTGACGTTCACCCTTGCCATCTCTTCTTTGACCACTTCCAATTTGCCTTGATTCATGGACCTGACATTCCAGGATCCTATGCATGATCTTTACATCATTGGGTCTTGCTTCTATCTCCAGCCACATCCACAATTGCGTATCGTTTTTTCTTTGGCTTCATCCCTTCATTCTTTCTGGAGTTATTTCTCCACTGATCTCCAGTAGCATCTTGGGCACCTAATGACCTGAGGAGTTTCTCTTTTGGTATCCTATCATTTTGCCTTTTCATACTGTTCATGGGGTTCTCAAGGCAAGAATACTGAAGTGGCTTGCCATTCCCTTCTCCGGTGGACGACATTCTGTTATGGTTTTATGTGATGCTAAAGAGCTGGACATGACTGAGCACACACACACAAAATGTTAGACAAAGCAGAATGAGAGTTACGCATCACTAGTTTTGTAAGTTTCTGTACTGTTTTTCCGTTTCCTCTGTCTAAATTTAACATTTAAAAAAAGACTTGTTAACTTTCTCTAGTTCCATAAGTTGATTAATAGAAAAGTTTTGATTGGAACTAAGGTCCCTTCTTTTTTCTTTCCATAGCACAGTATATTCCTATCAAAGTAGATGTTGTCTAGTTTAGTTAACAAAACAAGTTAGGTTCTAGTATTTTTATTTTATATTATTACAAAAGATTTGCACTTGTCTATGTAAATATTCTAATCTTAATATTTAATAATATTAATGGACCCTAAGCAGAAAAGATCCCCCCAAATGGCAGTGAATTAAACTGTCAATCACTTAAACTGTTGTTTAGACAGTTTACATCAGCAACAGAACTCATACAAATTCACAATAGATATTTGCAATGAGCATGGACTTTTGATAATACTCTATCAAGACAAGAAAGTGTTTTGCTATTAAAATAACATAAAAATGTAAATTATTCTATTATGATTTGGCAACCATAACTTGCAACAGTCAGATGAGAGTAGTTGTGGGAAAATGTGAAATTCCATTAAAGCTGTATATAAATTCATGGATTAAGATGAAAGTACTCATGGAAAGAGAGCCTTTCTGAAAGAAAAATCTAAATGAGATATAGCCTGAGGTTTAGAAAACTAAGCCTCATTAGAATCTAATGGCACCCAAGAAATAAAATCTTTCCTAAGTAAGGGTGAGATGAATTAACAACAACAATCAAAAGACTATCGAGGCATAAATTTGGGCTCCAGTCAGTTCCCAAAAATCTAGGAAATAAATATTTTTGAAACTGATTCACCTCTACAACTTTGGCCAGTTAATTACCTTAGTCTTCCTGATGGCTCAGCAGGTAAAGAGTCAGCCTGCAATGCAGGAGACCCCAGTTTGATTCTTGGGTCAGGAAGATCTGCTGGAGAAGGGATAGGCTACCTACTTCTGGACATTTAGTCTTCCCTGGTGGCTCAGCTGGTAAAGAATCTGCCTGCAATGTGGGAGACCTGGGTTATATCCCTGGATTGGGAAGATCCCCTGGTGAAGGGAACAGCTACCCACCCCATTCTGGCCTGGAAATTTCCATGGACTATATAGTCCATGATGTCACAAAGAGTCTGACACACAGAGTGACTTTCACTTTCACTTTTCTAATGCCTAAAAGTGAGACAGTGAGTGAGTGAAGTCGCTCAGTCGTGTCTGACTCTTTGCAACCCCATGGACTGTAGCTCCTCCATCCATGGGATTTTCCAGGCAAGAGTATTGGAGTGGGGTGCCATTCCTTCTCCAGAGGATCTTCCCGACCCAGGGATCAAACTGGGGTCTCCCGCATTGTAGGCAGATGCTTTACTATCTGAGCCACAAGGGAAGTGGAATAATCTCTTAAATTTTATTTTTTATTATTATTATGTTTTCATTATAGGAGTTTTTGATAATATTAATATGTGGAAACATTTTACTGTCTTGGTAGGAAGGCACAGATATTTTTTACTGTTTTAAGTATGAGGATACCATTTGGTTTGCTGGAAAAAGTGAAGAACTATGATATAAGGCTTATCATTGAGCTTTGATAAATAAAGTCTTTATCAGTTAAGAGAAAAATCTAAAAATACTCTTCAGAAGAGCAAATTGGAAGCATTTTGTCCTCTAATCAAATAATAAAATGATATAATAAATAAGAAGCTACTGTATTGGTTCTCTGATCAGAATTCTTGCCTTTAGTCTGAGCTCCTTTGAAAGTAAAATGGATAGTTGAATATTTTGGTACTGCTACTGCTAAGTCACTTCAGTCGTGTCCGACTCTGTGTGACCCCATAGATGGCAGCCCACAGGCTCCCCCGTCCCTGGGATTCTCCAGGCAAGAAAACTGGAGTAGGTTGCCATTTCCTTCTCCAATACATGAAAGTGAAAGTGAAGGGAAGTCGCTCAGTCATGTCCGACTCTTTGCAACCCCATGGACTGCAGCCCACCAGGCTCCTCCATCCATAGGATTTTCCAGGCAAGAGTACTGGAATGGGGTGCCATTGCCTCTCCAAATATTTTGGTAAGTACTCCGAGTACTTGTTGGACTGGAGTGGGGTACCATTGCCTTCTCCAAATATTTTGTAAGGAAAAGGGGACAACAGAGGATCAGATAGCTGGATGGCATCACCGACTCGATGGACGTGAGTTTGAGTGAACTCCAGGAGTTGGTGATGAACAGGGAGGCCTGGTGTGCTGCGATTCATGGGATCACAGAGTTGGACATGACTGAGCGACTGAACTGAACTGAACTGAAATGTGAGCAAAAAATTGTAGTGGCCCAGGAATGGCCCCAAAGGACATAGAAACCATGGCCCTTAACACAGGAGGAGTTTTTACAAACAGGTTGATTTCACTCAGGATCTCTTGGGATGTCACCTTTTTCTCTTGAAGGAGGAATCTGATCATCTCAGAGTGAGGTAAAAGTAAAACAGAAATCTCTTGTCAAATCATAATTTAAACCCCATTAACTTTCCACTATGAGGCCAGTGCTCAAGTTACAGCATAAGTATACCTATGGCTTTGAAGAGGAATGAATAGATCCCCTAATCCAAGCAATATACATGTTTATATATTTCAGTTAACAGGAGAACAGTTATTAGTTTTGGACAAAGAATTTAACCCCCTACCACATTATGAAAACAGAACATCCTAGTTCTCAGATGTTAAAATGCTAGCCCAGTGTGCTAGCAGTGTATTATGATTACTATTATTTCTATTTAGTAATGCATCCCTCCCTATATTGTCACAAGAGAATTGTCATTAAACAGGGATCTTTTAACAGAACTCCTCTGGTGGGAAAGCTGAGTGACAGCATACACAAACTTGGGAAGAGAAGTGACTGTGGGCAGGTCACTGTTCTTCAGGAGAAGCAGGTATTCAGTGAGAACTATGATCAGTTCAGGTTGCTTTGATCCATTTGTGAGCTTTCTGCATCGCTGATGCTAGCCTAAATTTCATCAGAGATGAAATCCAAATAGATTCATAGGAAAATTACTCAGATAAGTCACCAGTGAATTGTCTAAAACATTTAGTTTCTGTATATAAACTAATCTATGGCCACTTATCTGGTGATGAAAAGGAGGTCTCTCCTGTAAGAGTGGATCCAGGTACTATTTTATTGTTATTTGCTTGTATTATGTTCTTTCTTAAGATATTTTCAACAGTTTAAAACAATTTCTTTATCCAGATGAGTAAAAAAGTTTCCACCTCTGAACTTGTTAGTTTCTAAATCAATAGTCAGTACCTGAATATCAAGCCACTGTGTGGTCCTATCACAGCAGCATGGACATAACCTTTGAGACTGTAAGAAATTCAGAGTCTCTGGCCCCACTCAAACCCCACTGAATATGCATTTTCATAAGATGGTGAGGTGATCTGCTGCTAGCAACTGTCTGCTTTTCACTTCTGAATTGATAATTATAATTGTCCTCTGAGTCTGACAAATTGGAAGCTGAGTTATTGTATATATGTATTCCTAAGGTTTTTTAAATTTGGAAACTACCAAACAGACCTATGTAAAAATTAATGATCCAATTAGATGTATACAAATTTTACTATAAATCATCTGTACTATAAAATTATGTAAAAATTTATCAGGGGTTTACTTCCGTCAGAAACAAGCTTTGGATTATATAGTCTGTTTCCTTTTGCCTTTCTTTTCCTTTTTGCAACACCCTTTCCTTTTGCCAGCCATCGTAGTTAGTTGAAAACTGAGCAAAAAATGCAGATAGTAAGCAAGTTATACATTCCTTCCAGACAGGAACTATACCTCATGATATCATCTAAATACTAGACATAAAATAAATAATACACAAATTCTTTAAAAATTTGTTGAGTAAATATTCTCAAGGGTAGCTCTTAGTTGAGTAGACCACAGGTGATGAAATGCCTTTTCCTCTAAGTCCCCATCTAGTGAAATCCTTATGAACTTTTGGACAATTTTTTTCCCCAGGAGGGTTTGACTGTCCATGATTTTTATAATTGTCCCATGATTGCCAGCATCTTTCACTTCTTCTGTCATATATAACACATTAAATCCATAAGGCTGCATTTAAATATGCAGTTGCCACTGACTTTGCTACTATCATTCAAAAATAAACACAACATACCTACTGGGATCTGATGTGGTATCATCTCTCTGTACGTTGATCCAAGTATTGTGCCACTGAGGAGGCAGAGGGCTTTTCCCTCAAGAGATTTATTCATGTTTACTAGTTTCCCAAGTGAACATTTCAAGCTTCTCTTAAAGAACTTGAGAATTTAAAACATTTAGCAAAAATATTTAATCAATAAATATGTATACATTAGCCATAATAATTAAGATTGTATTTAGATCACTTTGGGGAATAAGGACCTTAACAGGAATAAATATGATATGACAGATGGTGCTAAAAATTAGAAGGAAATACATAAATAAATAATGTTATGGAAATAAAAAGAGTGGGAGGCTATCCTAGGTCAGGGTGATGATTGAAATTCCCTTGAGGAGGTGGAATATTTGAGGTGAATAGAAGTAGAAACTAGAAAATAGAATGCAAGGGAAAGTAAGGAAGAGAAAAGAATCTAGAATGGCACCTAGTGTTAGATTGGGAAAAGATGCTGTTTGCTTTGTGATCTACTGAGACAGTGAGTTCATGAGAAAAATGAGTGGGTGAATGTATAAATGAATGATATTATTAATGAAGGAATCCTGTTAGGTGTATGAATCAAGGCAAATTGGAAGTGGTCAAACAGGAGATGGCAACAGTGAACATCGACATTCTAGGAATCATCAAACTAAGATGGACTGGAATGGGTGAATTTAACTCAGATGACCATTATATCTACTACTGCAGGCAGGAATCCCTTAGAAGAAATGGAATAGCCATCATAGTAAACAAAAGATTCTGAAATGCAGTAGTTGGATGCAATCTCAAAAACAACAAAATGATTTTTGTTCGTTTCCAAGGCAAATCATTCAGTATCACAGTTATCCAAGTCTATTCCCCGACCAGTAATGCTGAAGAAGCTGAAGTTGAACAGTTCTATGAAGACCTACAAAACATTTTAGAACTAACACCTGAAAAAGATGTCCTTTTCATTATAGGGGACTGTAATGCAAAAGTAGGAAGTCAAGAAACACCTGGCTGCTGCTGCTGCTGCTAAGTCACTTCAGTTATGTCCGACTCTGTGTGACCCCATAAATGGCAGCCCACCAGGCTCCCCTGAAATTCTCCAGGCAAGAATACTGGAGTGAGTTGCCATTTTCTTCTCCAACGCATGAACGTGAAAAGTGAAAGTGAAGTTGCTCAGTCGTGTCTGACCCTCCACGACCCTATGGAATGCAGCCTACCAGGCTCCTCCGTCCATGGGATTTTCCAGGCAGGAGAACTGGCATGGGGTGCCATTGCCTTCTCCAAGAAACACCTGGAGTAACAGGCAAATTTACCCTTGGAGTACAGAATGAAGCAGGGCAAAGGCTAATAGAATTCTACCATGAGAACACACTGGTCATAGCAAACACCCTCTTCCAACAACACAAGAGAAGACTCTACACATGGACATCACCAGATCGTCAACACTGAAATCAGATTGATTATATTATTTGCAGCCAAAGATGGAGAAGCTCTATACAGTCAGCAAAAACAAGACCAGGAGCTGCCTGTGGCTCAGAACATGAACTCCTTATTGCTAAATTCAGATTGAAATTGAAGAAAGTTGAGAAAACCACTAGACCATTCAGGTATGACCTAAATCAAATCTTTTATGATTATACAGTGGAAGTGAGAAATAGATAAGGGACTAGATCTGACCGACAGAGTGCCTGATGAACTATGGATGGAAGATTGTGACATTGTATAAGAGACAGGAATCAAGACCATCCCCAAGGAAAAGAAATGCAAAAAGGCAAAATGGCTGTCTGAGGAGGCCTTACAAATAACTGTGAAAAGAAGGGAAGCAAAAAGCAAAAAAGAAAAGGAAAGATATACTCATTTGAATGCAGTGTTTCAAAGAATAGCAAGGAGAGATAAGAAAGCCTTCCTTAGCAATCAATGCAAAGAAACAGAGGAAAACAATAGAATGAGAAAGACTAGAGATTTCTTCTAGAAAATTAGAGATACCATGGGAACATTTCATGCAAAGATGGGCTCTATAAAGGACAGAAATGGCAGGTACTTAACTGAAGCAGAAGATATTAAGAAGAGGTGGCAAGAGTACATAGAAGAACTGTACAAAAATGATCTTCACAACCCAGATAATCACGATAGCATGATCACTCACCTAGAGCAGACATCCTGGAATGTGAAGTCAACTGGGCCTTAGGAAGCATCACTATGAACAAAGCTGGTAGATGGAATTCCAATTGAGCTATTTCAGATCCTAAAAGATGCTGTGAAAGTGCTACACTCAATATGTCAGCAAATTTGAAACACTCAGCAGTGGCCACAGGACTGGAAAAGGTCAGTTTTCATTCCAGTCCCAAAGAAAGGTAATGCCAAAGAATGCTCAAACTTCTGCACAACTCATCTCACATGCTACTCATCTACATAGCACTCATCTCACATGCTACTAAAGTAATGCTCAAAATTCTCCAAGACAGGCTTCAACAATAGGTGAACCATAAATTTCCAGATACTCAAGCTGGTTTTAGAAAAGTCAGAGGAACCAGAGATTTATTGCCCACTCTGCTTTATTGACTATGTCAAAGCCTTTGACTGTGTGGATCACAATAAACTGTGGAAAATTCTGAAAGAGATGGGAATAACAGACCACATGACCTGCTTCTTGAGAAACCTGTATGCAGGTCAGGACGCAACAGTTAGAACTGGACGTGGAACAACAGACTGGTTCCAAATAGGAAAAGGAGGAATCAAGGCTGAATATTGTTACCTTGCTTACTTAACCTCTATGCAGAGTATATCATGCGAAATGTTGGGCTGGAGGAAGCACAAGCTGGAATCAAGATTGCTGGGAGAAATATGAACAACTTCAGGTATGCAGATGACACCACCCTTATGGCAGAAAGTGAAGAGGAACTAAAGAGTCTCTTGAAGAAAGTGGAAGAGGAGAGTGAAAAAGTTGGCTTAAAACTCAACATTTAGAAAACTAAGAACATGGCATCCAGTCCCATCACTTCATGGGAAATAGATGGGGAAACAGTGGAATCAGTGTCAGACTTTATTTTTCCTGCTCCAAAGTCACTGCAGATGGTGATTGCAGCCATGAAACTAAAAGACGCTTACTCTTTGGAAGGAAAGTTATGACTAACCTAGACAGCATATTAAAGGACAGATACATTACTTTGTCAAGAAAGGTCCATCTAGTCAAGCTATGGTTTTTCCAGTGGTCATGTATGGCTGGATGTGAGTTGGACTGTAAAGAAAGCTGAGAGCCAAAGAATTGATGCTTTTGAACTGTGGTGTTGGAGAAGACTCTTGTGAGTCCCTTGACCTGCAAGAAGATTCAACCAGTCCATCCTAAAGGTGATCAGTCCTGGGTTTTCAGTTGTAGGACTGATGTTGAAGCAGAAGCTCCAGTACCTTGGTCACCTGATGCAAAGAGTTGACTCATTTGGAATGACCCTGATGTTGGGAAAAATTGAGGGCAGGAGGAGAAGGAGATGACAGAGGATGAGATGGTTGGATGACATCATCAACTGAATAGACATGGGTTTGGGTGGACTCTGGAAGTTGGTGGTGGTAGGGAGGCTTGGCGTCCTGTGGTTCATGGGGTCACAAAGAGTCAGATACAATTGAGTGACTGAACTGAACTGTACTAATGAACTCGTGAACATTTCCTTATACTTGGATATGAAGCTATTAAAGTGGTTGTTATCATCACTATGTCCCATTCAATATTATTCTTCATGAATTCTGCAGGGATGGAGCTAACACACCTTGACTCTTTCCTCCATTGATATCTATAGCCTCTCCTTCCTCATCTCTTGTAATCTGGGGGATTCTCTGAGAGGTTACAAATATCTCATCTTCTGTCTTCATTTATTATTTCCCATAAGCTTGCACTCATTCTAGTAGGCACAGCTAGGTCTGAGAGTTCCAACCATAAGTTTGATGAAACATTCTTTAAGATACTTATCTCACAAAATACCTGAAAAGTTGTTTTAAAATGTGCGAAAAATGTCTCACAAATTTAATAATGTGGCAACACACTTCGATTCCTTTAGCACGTATGGAGCTACAGTGTTGTGTGTCTCCACCATTACTTATGTGTGTGTTCCATATGCACTGACATGCATTAGCTTCAGATTAAAGGAGAAATTTTGAGCTCATATCCAGTAGTTTCCACATAGAATGCAAAGACTTAGTACTTTCTTGCAGAAAATTGTAGGAAAAAGCCATATGAAGGTATGTGAATTGTGGCTTTACAAGACACCAGTTAAATTCTTTGATCAGGTGCTTTTCTCCAAGTACAGTTGTATTTGACTGTCTTTGATCCCTGTGATTTCTTAGCCCTAGTCTTTGTTCCATCAATTTGTGTATATTTAGAATTCTTTTTGTCAATTATGCTCATAATTCTTGAGCCATGTGGACAACCATATGATACATCATTTCTTACAAGGATGACTTAATTGCTCTTTGATTGTTACACAGGAAAATCAGCTGTGGAGTTGTCAGAGCTTGGAATCAATGATTTAATTTAGAAAAAAGCTACTACATACTTATAATATGTGTCATACATATGGCATTTACTCAGCTTCTTTTATTGATTGATTGCTTTATCCTTGTGATTTCCTAAAGTGGGTTTTATTCACCTTGAAAATAACAGAATAATAAGGTGCTTACTGATTTCCAGCTCTGAGAGAAGAGAGATTATTCATATATTTCTCACAAAGAATGGACCTAGATTGGTTTTGATCTGTGGATCTTAGATGTACTTAAGTTCTGTAGTCTGTTCTGGATATATAAGAGATTTTTCATATCTAGGAACTATATTTCCCTACTTTATGATTTATAACTGCAGCTGTCACTTAATTTTGTATGTATTAATAGTCTTTAGTATAAATAATTTGTATGTCTTTTAGAAGAAAACACACCATAAGAGAGAAGTGAACAAATATGACTCCAGCAAAATCTCAGCTTCCAACATGGAAGCATGGTGATTCAGATTTGTTGCCAGGCCCAAATCTATATGGGCTTTTGTTTTAGTCTCATATTATAAAGAAAAGTTCCACTAAAACATTCTGACAATATAGGGCATAGCAATACTCTTTGGATGTCCTGCCCAGCAGTAGCAATGTCTGGAAAAAGAGACGCTTGTGGTACTCAACAGGAAGGCAGACACTGTTAGGAACAGAAATACTCATGACAAGTGGCTTATAATTAAATTCTTTCCAGTAATAGTGGTAGAGAATGGCAAAGTGAGATGAAAAAACTGACAGTACATGACCTGAGTTTGAATTCTGTTTTATCCACTAATAAATATATGGCTTGGTTAGGTTATAGTTTTGAGACTAATATTTTTTTAGTTTTTATTACAGCATAGTTGTTTTATAGTGTTGTGTTAGTGTCTGCTATATAGTGAAGTGTATCCATTATATGTATACATATACCCTCTCTTTTTTAGTTCCTTCCCATTTAGGTCACTGCAGAACACTGAGTAGAATTCTCTGTGCTATACAGTATGTTCTCATTAGTTATCTGTTTTATATAGAGTAGCATATATATGTCAATCCCAACCTTCCAATTCATCCCATCCTCCCTTTCCCGCTTGTTATCACTAACTTTGTTCTCTACATTTGAGTTTCTATTTCTGCTTTACAGATTAGTTCATCTATACCATTTTTATAGATTCTACATATAAGTGATATTATTCTTATTTGTTTTTCTCTTTCTGACTTACTTCACTCTGTATGAAAATCTCTATGTCTATCCACATCTCTGCAAATGGCACAGTTTTGTTACTTTTATGTCTGAGTAATATTCCATTGTATATATGTACCACATCTTCTTATCCATTCCTCTGCTGATGAGCATTTAGTTTCCTTCCATGTTCTGGCTGCAGTGAACAGAGGGATTAATATATCTTTCTCAGTTATGGTTTTCTCCATGAATATGCTCAGGAGTGGAATTGCTGGTTCATTTGTTAGTTCTATTTTTAGTTTTTTTGGCAGACCTCCATATTGTTCTCCATAGTAGCTGTATCCACTAACAGTAAGTACAGTTACATTCTCACTAACAGTGTAGGAGGGTTCCCTTTTCTCCACGTCATTTCCAGCATTTATTGTTCATAGACTTTTTGATGATGACCATTCTGATGATATGAAGTGATACCTCATTGTAGCTTTGATTTGTATTTCTCTAATAAGTAGTGGTATTGAGCAACTCATGTGTTTGTTGGTCAGAGAATGAGTTTTTAGTCTTTGTTTATATTTTATATGGGCTTCCCTGGTGGCTCAGATGGTAAAGCATCTGCCTGCAATGCAGGAGACCCAGGTTCAATTCCTGAGTCAGGAAGATCCTCTGGAGAAGGAAATGGCAATCCACTCTGGCACTCTTGCCTGGAAAATCCCATGGACGGAGGAGCCTGATAGGCTACAGTTCATGGAGTTGCAAAGAGTCAGAGACGACTGAATGACTTCACATTCACTTTTCTATATGTTATATATGTATATTTCATCTGTTTGCTATGAAAACTAAATTGCTCAATAGATATAAAGAACCTAACATCATGCCCTACTGGATGAATGAGTTCAGACTGTTGATTTTCTTTCTCTTCTCCCTTTTTTCTCTATATCAAATGAAATGCAAAGAGAAGAAACATATGGCAAATGATAGTTATAGAGTTTAAAAGAAAAAAGGTATAAGAGAACATTAGGTATAAGAGAACATTAATGATGACCCTGTAAGTGAGACAACTTAAGAGACACAGAGGTATAGAATGGACTTTTGGACTCTGAGGGAGAGGGAAAGGGTGGGATGATTTGGGAGAATGGCACTGAAACATGTATACTATCATATAAGAAATGAAGCACCAGTCTATGTTCAATACAGGATACAGGATGCTTGGGGCTGGTATATGGGATGATCTGGGGAGATGGTGTAGGGTGGGAGGTGGGAGGGGGCTTCGGCATTGGGAGATTGTGTACACCTGTGGCTGACTCATGTCAGTGTATGGCAAAACCAATACAGTATTGTAAAATAGAATAAAGTATTAAATTTAAAAAAAAGAGAGAACATTAGCTCTGTGTAAAAAATGGAGAGAGATAGATGACCTAAAGTTAAAAATGAGTTTGTTGAAAACATATTATGCCTCATATAAATTATGTTAAAGATACGAGTTAGCAAAGGAAATAATTGATAAATGGTAAAGAAAAATAATTGAGACAGGAAAAAGGCTAAACGTGGAAGGAAAATAAAGGAACTGTTATGAGAAGTTACAGTATATTGAAAAACATTTGCCTCTTAGTTTGCTAAGAACATTTATAAACACTGCATAGCATTCTGTCAAAAGTTGTATAAAGTCATTGGGAAATATCATTTTTCTTCTCTGTTTTGAATAAGTCCTCCTAGAAACCTGGAGACCAATGAGTATAACACATCTACCAAAGTAAGAGAGTGCAATGAAACAAAAGCAATCTAAAGGGTTGTGTGAAAAAAATAAAAGAATAAATGGACACTTGTGAAATGCCATGTATCCAACTGGTGATTGCAGTTCTTCCAGTATTTTAAAAACAGGTATATAAACAGATATTAAAATTTATGGGATATGTGTTACAAACATAATTTGTAGAGAGGAAGTCTAATGTATATTTTAGCACTGATATAGAAGAAATATCACACCATATGTAATAAATTAACCTTGATGCTTCCCAAAGTCATATTGATGTGGCATATCAAAGTAGTGATTAATTTATCTAGATGGCAAATTAGCATCTAAATGGAATTATTAAAATTCTTCAATTTATAGATTGGTACACTCAGATAGTTTACTGCTCTTTGATCATGGCTTAGCCAAGAGTCTCAGAGTAGATATTTGAAACACAGTTTTTGAAAGGTCACTAATAATTCATAAGTATTTTATGTAAATGTAAAACTATTTTTTTCTCCTTTTGACTGAACTCAACTGTGGTGTAAAATTTCTTTAAATCTTTTTTGGAACTTCAGTGGGTTTTTTTAAATATTACTTATTCTAACTTTTAAAAAATACCAGTAATATAAAGCTTAAGGTAAGTAATGGGCCAGTGTAAGTCAAGCTGTACCTTTTCTGTCATTAATAACTACAGATAGAATACTTAATTATATGTCATATGAGGTCATCCATATCTCTGCAGTGGTTAAGCTAAAAATTTGGCCAAAAATGAATAAAGATGGAATTAGAGTATTTTCCATGCTCTTGCTATTAGGCCAATTATTAAAGAATATGCAAATATAAGGGAGTAATAGAAGGTAATTTAACAGATACATTTCATTTCTTTATAGCTGTCAGGGGTGAGGATGCATATCATTTCTCTCCTTACAGCAAATTATTCTAACATGGAGCATAATTGTGGGTTGTAGTAAGGGTTGTCTCAAGCCAAAGGTAATAACACCCAAAAAAGCCTAAATGTATGGCAAAACCAATACAATATTGTAAAGTAATTAACTTCCAGTTAAAATAAATAAATTAAAAAAATAAAGTAATGCCCAAAAGCAAAAATAAAATAAAATAATCACACCATAAAAAAGTATAGGAGATTATCTTTCAGCTTTAGCTTAGAAAAACGGCTATTTTGTACATACAGAAAAGATATTTATTTTTCTTAAATTGAGAGTAAAAATGTCCACCATTATTTCAAACTATCCTGTCACTTAGAAGCTTTACAGAAACAGGGAAAGATTTATTTCCTGTAGGTTATTTCACAGGAAATAGTCCCTATATTTACTTCTGAAATTTATCTAAAATATATAAAATAATAAATTTTGTCTTTATCTTCATTTCTTGAACAATGCTATCCAACCAGTCCATCCTAAAGATCAGTCCTGGGTGTTCATTGGAAGGACTGATGTTGAAGCTGAAACTCCAGTACTTTGGCCACCTGATGTGCATTTGAAAAGACTCTGATGCTGGGAAAGATTGAGGGCAGGAGGAGAAGGGGACGACAGAAGATGTGACGGTTAAATGGCATCACTGACTCGATGGACATGGGTTTGGGTGGACTCTGGGAGTTGGTGATGGACAGGGAGGCCTGGTGTGCTGCGATTCATGGGGTTGCATACTGTCAGCCATGACTGAGCGACTGAACTGAACTGAATTGAAAACTTGATAATTTCCATTGGCAGTTGAAGTTATTTCTGAGGTCAGAAGAGTTAACCCTACACTGTTAATCACGTGAATAAATAAAACAGCACAGCATCTATCTTAGGTTATAATGCTATTTTGGTATTTCTGCCAACTTGACCAACACTGCTGAAAAAAGGGAACTTTTTTTGAAGAGGCACTTGTAGAACAGCAGTTCCTCCCCTAAATTTACTTTCCTGACTTCTTTGTTATGGTCCAGTTAAGCAGCTATTGCCAGGCACCCTGTGTTCACCCTCTGTCGGAAGTTGCTACTGTTGAAAAGAATGCAGAGTCAGAGATTTTTTTTTTCCTTTTTTTAACTTTACAATATTGTATTGGTTTTGCTGTGCATCAACATGAATCTGCCATGGGTGTACACGGGTTCCCAATCCTGAACTCCCCTCCCACCTCCCTCCCCATACCATCCCTTGAGATTTAAGAGGGTTTCTAGGTGTTTATGGCTGAATTCCAGTATTCTCTGTTGCTCTAGTTCCCAATGATGAATTACTACCAAAAGACCTAATGCATTCCAATCCTTTCAGTTCAGTTCAGTTCAGTCGCTCAATCGTGTCCGACTCCTTGCGACCCCATGAATCGCAGCACACCAGGCCTCCCTGTCCATCCCCAACTCCTGGAGTTCACTCAGACTCGCGTCCATAGAATCGGTGATGCCGTCCAGTCACCTCATCCTTGGTCGTCTCCTTCTCCTCCTGCCCCCAATCCCTCCCAGCATCAAAGTCTTTTCCAATGAGTCAACTCTTCTCATGAGGTGGCCAAAGTACAGGAGTTTCAGCTTTAGCATCAGTCCTTCCAAAGAAACCCCAGGACTGGTCTCCTTCAAATGGACTGGTTGGATCTCCTTGCAGTCCAAGGGACTCTCAAGAGTCTTCTCCAACATCACAGTTCAAAAGCATCGATTCTTCAGTGCTCAGCCTTCTTCACAGTCCAACTCTCACATTCAGTTCTTTAGAAAGATGTTAACAGGATTTCAAACTGAAGTGGATGAGGGAAAAAAACCAAGTGTAGCAATACAGTCAGTGCCAAACTCTATGGGGGTTAAAAAAAATGTTGCCTTATGTGTTGAGATCAAATAATTGCCTTCGACCTTGCTGGAAAACTCAAGGCACTGAGTGCCCAGGACCACATCTACTTTCCTACCAACATCCAAGCCCGCATACTCTCACTTTCCTCTTGTTATCAATTCTCTGTTACCCTTTAAGGCTAAATTCTCCACTATGAGATCCGATTCCTCTCTCTTACTCAAGGACCTTGTGTGAGCAAACTTATCCCTCCTATATTAGCAAAATTTTCTCTTACTGGATTGAGACCATCAACCATTGACCATCAATATTTATATCTTAAAAACTTTGTTTTTATCCCAAGCCCATTGTACTTAATATCCCATTTCACCATTTATTTTTATAGAAAAATGCTCAGAAAGTAATACTACTCATTACCACCAATTCTTTTCTTTCCAAACTCCCTTAAATTCACTATAATAAACATTCTATTCCCATCACTCCACTGAAACTAATGTACATAATCGAAGATGACCATGTTACTGAAATCAGTTGTTCATGATCAGTATCATACTTACACTTTTAATAAGTGATCCTTTTTTTTTCATGGTGCATATTCCCATCTTTCCACGACCAACTAGTCCCTCCTTTACATTTTCTTTAGTGTTTCTTTTTCTTTTTCCTGATCTCTAAAGTTTTTTAGAATAGCCCAAGATTCAGTCCTTTGACCTTTTCATTTCTCCGTCTACACTTACTTATCCAGTGCTGTGATTTTAAATAATGTTCATGTGCTGATGATCCTTAAAATTTCTCCTCCAGCCTGACCTTCTCCTGAACACCAAATCTGTATGTTCAACTGCCTTCTTTCCATCTCTACTGGATATGTAATAGACATCTCAAACTCAACCTGTCCAAAAAGAAACTCTCATGGCTCACACTGAACCCACTGAAAAATTCTTTCAGCTCTACTTTTAAAGTATGTCTTAAATTATACCACTTGTCACCACCCTCACTGCCATATCCATGGATTACCTTCTTTATTTCTCAGTAAAATCATTGCCTTGATCTACTTTCTCCTCACTTTCTGTCTTGTAGCCTATGCTCAGCAGAGAAGCCAGAGTGATAATGTTAAAAGTAAATGTGATTATGTCTCTTTCTTGTTCAAAACCCTCTGATGTCTCTTCATCTTATTTACAATTAAAATTAAAGCATTTTTCATGCTCTATACACTCTGCAATATCTCCTCATACCTTTCTGGATCTATCTATTCCAGCCATTCTCCTGGCCATTCCTGCTCCTACCATGTTGTCTCCCAGCACCTCATACATGCCAGGCATCCTTCCCCATCAGTGCTTTCTAATGTTTCCTCTGCTTTATATACCCTTTCTCCCAATACTTCTAAAGTTAGCTCTATCATTTCCAACTTTTTGCTTAAATGCCAAGTTTTATAAGGATATTACAGACTGTACTACTTAGAACACAATTCTTCATCACTTTTTCCTGATATTTTTCTTTTCTCTATAAAATTTACTATTTTCTAACATATCCTAGTATCTGTCTTTCTCCAGTATAATGTCACTTTACAAAGGGAGGGGCTTTTCCTTGTTTATCCACTACTCTATCTCAAGTACCTAGAATGGCATGTGGCATGGGATAGATGTAAAAAGTATATTTGTTGAGTAAATAAATACATTTTTATTGTACTGAGTGGAAGCTACTCAACTATTCTTTTTTCAGTTTTAAGAAAGAAACATTTTAGGTTTTTTTCCGATCTCTTAAGTATACATACAACCAAAAGGACAAAAACCTTTGTGTGTGTGTGTGTGTGTGTGTGTGTGTGTGTGTGTGTGTGTGTGTGTAAGTCACTTTTGTCATGTCCAACTCTTTGTGACCCTATGGGGACTGTACCCCACCAGGCTCCTGTGTCCATGTGATTCTCCAGGCAAGAATGCCAGAGAAGATTGCCATGCTGGCTTTGGTAAATCACTTCATTAACCAAATGCTCTCTTTTTTCAGTTTTAAAAATTGACTGCTATATTTTCAAGTTAGCAGAGTGGTGAGTTTGAGTTTTAAAGTCATATTTCAGGGTTTGATCTGAGCTCATGAACTTCCTAGATGTGAGATTTTAGTCAGATAATTCAGTGCATCTATGTTCAGTATTTTCTTCTGTTAAATGGGGATAGTAAATAATAAACCATTTACATTATAATTTTTAAGTCTCCAAATAATGATATGATAAAAACTTTGTATCCAGTACTTGAGTTCAGTTCAGTCACTCACTTGGGTCTGACTCTTTGCAACCCCATGGACTGCAGCACGTCAGGCTTCTCTACCACCAACTCCCAGAGCTTGCTCAATTCATGTACATTGAGTCAGTGATGCCATACAACCATCTCATCCTCTGTCATTCCCTTCTCCTCCTGCCTTCAATCTTTCCCAACATCAGGGTCTTTTCCAATGAATCAGCTCTTTGCATTAGGTGGCCAAAGTACTGGAGATTCAGCTTCAGCATCAGCATCAATCCTTCCAATAAATATTCAGGGCTAATTTCCTTATAGAATGGACGAATTGGATCTACTTGCAGTCCAAGGGACTCTCCAACACCACAGTTCAAAAGCATCAATTCTTCGGTGCTCAGCTTTCTTCACAGTCCAACTCTCACATCCATACATGGCCACTGGAAAAACCATAGCCTTGACTAAACAGTCCTTTATCAGCAAAGTAATGTCTCTGCTTTTTAATATGCTGTCTAAGTTGGTCATAGCTTTTCTTCCAAGGAGCAAGTGTCCTTTAAAGTTCATGGCTGCAGTCACCATCTGCAGTGATTTGGGAGCCCAAGTAAATAAAAGTCTGTCATTGTTTCCATTATTTCCCCATCTATTTGACATGAAGTGATGGGACCAGATGCCATGATCTTTGTTTTTTGAATGTTGAGTTTTAAGCCAGCTTTTTCACTCTCCTCATTCACTTTCTTTAAGAGGTTATTTAGTTCCTCTTTGCTTTCTGCCATAAGGGTGGTGCCATCTGTGTATATCTGAGGTTATTGATATTTCTCCTGGCAATCTTGATTCCAGCTTGTGCTTCATCCAGTCCAGCATTTCACATGATGTACTCTGCACATAGGTTAAATAAGCAAGGTGACAACATACAGCCTTGATGTCTTCCTTTTCCTATTTGGAACCAGTCTGTTGTTCCATGTCCAGTTCTAACTGTTGCTTCCTGACCTGCATACAGGTTTCTCAGGAGGCAGGTCAGGTGGTCTAGTATTCTCATCTGTTGAAGAGTTTTCTGCAGTTTGTTGTGATCCCCACAGTCAAGGCTTTGGCATATTCAATAAAGCAGAAATAGATATTTTTCTGAAACTCTCTTCCTTTTTTGATGATCCAACAGATACTGGCAATTTGATCTCTGGTTCCTCTGCCTTTTCTAAAACCAGCTTGAACATCTGGAAGTTCACGTACTGCTGAAGCCTGGCTTGGAGAATTTTGAGCATTACTTTACTAGCGTGTGAGATGAGTGCAACTGTGTGATAGTCTGAGCATTCTTTGGCACTGCATTTCTTTGGGATTGGAATGAAAACTGATCTTTTCCAGTCCTGTGGCCACTGCTGAGTTGTCCAAATTTGCTGGCATATTGAATGCAGCATTTTCGCAGCATCATCTTTCACGATTTGAAATAGCTTATATGGAATTCCATGACCTCCACTATCTTTGTTCATAATGATGCTTCCTAAGGTCCACTTGACTTCACTTTCCAGGATGTCTGGCTCTAGGTGAGTAATCACACTATCGTGGTTATCTGGGTCATAAAAATGTTTTTTGCGTAGTTCTGTGCATTCTTGCCTGCTCTTCTCAATATCTTCTGCTTCTGTTAGGTCCATACCATTTCTGTCCTTTATTGTGCTTATCTTTTCATGAAATATTCCCTTGGTATCTCTGCTTTTTTCGAAGAGAGCTCTAGTCTTTTCTGTTTTATTGTTTTCCTCTATTTCTTTGCATTGATCACTGAGGAAGGCTTTCTTATCTTTCCTTGCTTTTCTTTGGAACTCTGCATTTAAAAGGCTATATCTTTCCTTTTCTCTCTTGCCTTTATCATAGCATGTAAGATTAATTAAGGTATATGTTTTATATATTATTATCATTGTCTTTGCACCATGTATTTCTTGCCCTTCTCCCTGACTCACTGTTGTCCTGAGTCCTACTTGCCAAAATTCCTTGGTAGACAGAAGAGAGGGAGTCTGGAGGTGGGAGGAACAGTGGCCATGAAAGAGGGTCCAGGACTTGTGTTAGCTGTCAGACTACAACGTAGAGTGCACTATTCTAAACTCCCGGTCATTTGATAGCATCAGATACACTCATAGTAAGTTGAAATTGAGATAGAAGGAATTTGTTCCTAAGTCGACAAAGGTTACGTAGTTATTTCTCTCTTTCCTTTCTGCTGTTTGATTTATGACTTAAGACCTGACTGACCTCCATCAAGTTGGAATTGGTTTTTAAAGATATTTACACTTGATTTTTAATGTTGATTCTGAAGCAGTATGACAAACAGCAAAAATTAGAGAAGGCTATTTAGAAACGACAGAAGTTTGTATTATAGCTTATACTTTAACAGTTAGATAGCTATAGCATCATTACTTTAGTTGAATCTTGTTTATAGACTATGATGTTATTCTCTGGATTCATTCACTCTTCAGTGGTGAAGAAAACGGAGATTATTTTATTCTCATCTCAAAACAGAAATTCACAGTTACATCATAAAGAATGGAATTGTGACCACATTCATGAGCATATTGAAATAGAACATGCCTTTTATTTTAAAAGTGAAACTATTTAGAAACTATTAAATAACCATCTTTGGTATCAACTTGATTAATTAGGACCCAACCTTGAACTAACATCAAAGAATGTGGTTAATTTTTGAATCCTGAAATATTCTTGCCAGTTGTATTCTTCAAACTCTAATCCTGCCTTCAGTTCCAAAGGCACAATATAGATCTCTTAACATCCTAGGACTTAAAATCTGATGAACATGCATAATTTCCTTCAGTACTTTGTCATGTATTCTCTCCACTGTGTTGGAATCTCTGCTTCTGACACAAAAATTTTCAACTCACATATACAGTGAGGCTTAGTTTTTTTAGTGTGCGTGTGTGTACAAAACTCTAAATCCCTAATTGTGAGTGTATATGTGGTGTCTGCTAACCTTCTTGCAACAGAACACTTCTTGCTCTGTAATTTTATTTTCTGTTTCTATGTTCCCTGCTTCATCATTTTAAAGCATATAAAAGATCTTGAACATTCATATTTAAGTAACTGGGCACATATAAATTATGTTTATAATTAGGTATTTCTTTTCCCCTGCACATAAGAAAGATATTCTGGGTATTTCTAACCTTTCAAAGTCAAATGTGTTTATAATGTTTCTTTAGATAACTATCATTCCCCAAGCCCATGGTGTTATTGAAAGAGATTACTTTCCATTGCACATCTGAGTTCAGATGCTTTTCAGTTGAAAGTGAATTGCTCATTCATCTGAGTGATTTATTATGTCTGTGTCTTATTATTATTATTCTTTAATTAAATAATGGTATGATGTAATATACTAGTGAAAATATTAAGGAGACTTAGCTTACAAATGATTTATAGGATGACTGTATCTAAAGCAGAATCTAGAGCAGGGAGTATATAAGGAAATAAGATGTTACAGAAGAGTAAAAGTTTACTTTTTTTTTTCAATTCTTTCTCCAAGATAAATGAATATAAGCTAAGATCTGAGACAGTTAACTGAAGGTCTTTTCAGTCCAAAGTTGCCAGCTCTACCTGAGAAAACTCTTCAGAATATCAAAACAATGCTATTTTAAGGCTTTTCTTCTGTTGTTCTTGTTGAGTATCTGGGGCTGTTAATGTTTGAGTTTTTTACTGTGTTTATATGGTGTGATTCACTGTAGTTAAAGGAGGGTTACTCTTTCACTGGATATTCAACTTCTATTTATCTCAGCTCTTTCCTGCTGGTTGGCTTTTCAACATTAATTGATGAATTAAAAACAAAGTTTTGTCATGAAGTATCCTTATCAGCTTTTCTATGTTTTGGAAGCATGAAGAATTCCTTCTTCTAGATAGTCAAGGAGGAAGACAACAGTTCTCTTTTCAAATATGTTGTGTACAATGCCTACTAAGGACTTTTATTAAAAAGAAAGACAGTACCTTCAATTTTTCCCCAGCAACACTACAGCTGTGGGCAGAGGTTCTGCTCTTGCCAGCCCACAGTTTTTCGTGATGGCTTCTCTGAAACTCACAGGCCTGTGGTCCTCTCTCCATTAAGTTTATGGAACTCACCATTGGTTTGTCATTGTCTAGCAGGGTCTGGGAACACTGTTTCTCCACAAGATGTATCTATGAGCAGCTTTGGAACCAAGCAAGTTCAGGATGTCTGAGGCTTTTAACAAACACATCTAAGACTAAGATTGGCTTTTTACTCTGTTTCTCTTTTTGGTATTAAAAAAAAAAAGAGAGAGAATTTACCCCTGCCCATTTAGTTATGGATTTTTCAGCTGAAAGTTTTCAGAAAAGTTGTTCTTCTGTTATGAAATTGTCAAAGCTAAGATTTTCCTCTAGCTTTATTTGATTAAACCCCAATACTGGGAGGGGCTTCCCTAGTGGCTCAGTGATAAAGAATCTGTCTGCAATGAAGGAGATGCAAGAGACATGGATTTGATCCCTGGGCCGGGAAGATCCCATGTAGCAGAGCATGGTAACTCACCCTGGTATTTTGCATGGAAAATCCTGTGGATAGAGGAGACTGGCAGGCTACAGTCCATAGGGTAGCCCCAACTCTTTGGGAAGAGTTGGACATGACTGAAGTGACTGAACATGCACTGGGAGGAAGAGACATTCACTAATGAGAAACCTGACAGGTATGATTTTTGAATGTGAAGAAAAGACACATTAGTATATGTTCAATAGGAAGGGAGGTAACAGTAATATGAACTGCAGTTCACTGACCATATAATAAGCACCATTTTCTTACTATTTGCTTTAAATATGTTATCTCTACAGATAGCATGTATTTCATGATATTTCAGTGAGGTAATTATTATTATCTCTATTTGATAGCTAGTAAAACTTGGATTCACTGGGTTTAATTTACCTGACCAAGATCACACAGTAACTTTCAAAATATGATTCAATCTAAGTTTCTCAGACTCTTTCCACAAAAATCACATTGCCATTGTCTAATGATCATGAATCCCATTATTAAAGCTTCACTCTTTTGTTGTTGTTGTCAGTCACTCAGTTGTGTCCGACTCTTTGCTACCCCATGGACTACAGCATGCCAGGCTTCCCTGTCCATCACCATCTCCTGGAACTTTTTCAGACTCAGATGCATTGAGTCGATGATGCCATCCAATCATCTTGTCAGCTGTCATCCCCTTCTCCTTGTACCTTCAATCTTTCCCAACATCAAAGCTTCACTCTGACCCTGAAAAATTTATCCAAGCTGTTGCTGCTAAGTCTCTTCAGTCATGTCCAACTCTGTGCTACCCCAGAGACAGCAGCCCACCATGCTCCACCATTCCTGGGTTTCTCCAGGCAAGAACACTGGAGTCGGTTGCCATTTCCTTCTCCAATGCATAAAAGTGAAAAATGAAAGTGGAGTTGCTCAGTTGTGTCCGACTCTTATTGACCCCATGGACTGCAGCCCACCAGACTCCTTCTTCCATGGGATTTTCCAGGCAAGAGTACTGGAGTAGAGTGCCATTGCCTTCTTTGTTATCCAAGCTACTTAATATTTATATATCTTAGGTATATTTTCTATAAAATGGAAATAATAAACCTTATCCACCTCAACGAACTCAAGTAAGGATGAAGTAATTTATAAAAACACCTTTGAAATTATGTGTTTGCTCAGTCATTCAGTCAAGTCTGACTCTTTACCACCATATAAACTGTAGACCCCCAGGCTCCTCTGTCCATGGGATTCTCCAGGCAAGAATACTGGAATGGGTTGTCACACCCTCCTCCATGGGATCTTTCCAACTCAGGGATCAAACCCACATCTCCTTGTGTTGACAGATGGATTCGTTATTGCTGCACTATCTGGAAGGCTCATGTAAAGTATGAAACACTATTAATACATATCTTAATAGAATCACAACATTTAAAACTGTTATTTCTCAGGTGATTGTGGTAGTGGAAGTAATGAAAGTCACAAATCAATTGAAATCACATTGAATTCAAATCAGGTGAAAACACAGCACAAAGGTTTTCAGTGTAGAATTACTTCATTAAAATTAAACCTTGCACTTTAAAACACACAGAAATCATTTTTACAGACATAACCAATAAAGGTAAAACTTAAAAGAAATACAGTAGTTAAGGAACACTAAAGATTATAAAATACCCCTAGGAACAATGAATACAATTATGCCCACTTTTTAAAACCATTTTCCCACACATAGGAAATTTTTTCACAATGAAATTATAATTCTTTTACTTTTAAATGGGCAAACCAGATTAAGTTGAGTTCTTTTTCTTGTTTCTTCTTCACCCAACTTCGAACATATGGAATTACAACCATAAGTTCCATGCTGCTCCCTGGGTCATCCACATCGACTACCCAGTGGCTTTTACAGAAGAAAGTGAGCATCATTCTTTGGGAATACAAATCTTAAAAACCTACATAGTTTATACATACATAGGAAAACAATAGAATGGTAAAGACTGAAGATCTACATAGGAAACAAAGGAATGGGGAAGACTAGAGATCTACATAGGAAACCAATAAATGGGAATGAATAAAGAATGGGAAAGAATGGAAAAGAATAAAGATCTCTTTAAGAAAATTAGAGATACCAAGGGAACATTTCATGAAAAGATGGGCACAGTAAAGGACAGAAGCAATATGGATCTAACAGAAGCAGAAGATATTAAGAAGTGGTGGCAAAAATACACAGAAGAACTATACAAAAAAGACCTTCACGACCCAGATATTATCGATTGTATGATCACTCACCTAGAGCTACACATCCTGGAATGTGAAGTCAAGTGGGACTTAGGAAGCATCACTGTGAACAAAGCTGGTGGAGGTAATGGAATTCCAGTTGAGCTATTTCTAATCCTAAAAGATGATGCTATAAAAGTGCTGTGCTCAATATGCTAGCAAATTTGGAAAACTCAACACTGGCCACGGAAAAAGGTCAGTTTTCCTTCCAATCCCTAAGAAAGGTAATGTCAAAGAATGCTCAAACTACCACAAAATTGCACTCATCTCACACGCTAGTAAAGTAATGCTCAAAATTCTCCAAGCCAGGCTTCAACAGTATGTGAACTGTGAACTTCCAGATATTTAAGATGAATTTAAGAAGGGCAGAGGAACCAGAAATCAAATTGCCAACATCTGTTGGATCATTGAAAAGGCAAGATAGTTCCAGAAAAAAAATATTGACTTCTGCTTTATTGACTATGCCAAGTCTTTGATTGTGTACTAAGTTGCTTCAATCATGTCCTACTATTTGAGACCCCATGCACTGTAGTCCACAGGCTCCTCTGTCAATGGAATTTTCCAGGCAGGAATACTGGAGTGGTTTGCCATTTAAATTCTTCAAGAGATGGGAATACCAGACCACCTGACCTGCCTCTTGAGAAATCTCTATGCAGGTCAGGAAGCAATAGTTAGAATTAGACATGGGACAACAGACTAGTTCCAAGCAGGGAAAAGTGTACATCAAGGCGATATATTGTCACCCTGGTTATTTAACTTATATACATCATGAGAAACACTGGGCTGGATGAAGCACAAGGTGGAGTCAAGACTGCTGGGAGAAATAGCAATAATACCAGATATGCAGATGACACCACCTTTATGGCAGAAAGTGAAGAAGAACTAAAGAGCCCCTTGATGAAAGTCAAAGAAGAGAGTGAAAATATTGGCTTAAAACTCATTAAGAAACCTAGGATTATGGCATCTGGTCCCATCATTTTATGGCAAATAATTGCTGAGACAATGGAAACAATGACTGACTTTATTTTGGGGGGGTTCCAAAATCATTGCAGATGGTGACTGCAGTCATGAAATCAAAAGATGCTTGCTTCTTGGAAGAAAAGCTATGACCAATCTAGACAGCATATTAAAGAGCACAGACATTACTTTGCCAACAAGGTTCATCTAATCAAAGGTATGGTTTTTCCAGTAGTCATGTATGGATGTGAGAGTTGGACTATAAAGAAAGCTGATTGCAGGAGAATTGATGTTTTTGAACTGCAGTGTTGGAGAAGATCTTGAGAGTCTCTTGGCCAGCAAGGAGATTCAACCACTCCATGCTAAAGGAAATCAGTCCTGAGTATTCATTGGAAGGACTGATGCTGAAGCTCTAATATTTTGGCCACCTAAGCAAAGAATTGATTCATTGGAAAGACCTTGTTGCTGAGAAAGATTGAAGGCAAGAGCAGAAGGTGATAATGGAGGATGAGATGATTGTATGGCATCACCAACTCAATGGATATGAGTTTGAGTAAACTCCAGGAATTGATATTGGACAGGGAGGCCTGGCATGCTTCAGTCCATGGGGTCACAAAGAGTTGGACACTACTGAGCAACTGAACTGAACCAAACAAAGCCTACATAGTAACCACTGTGGGCTTCCCAGGTGGTGCTAGTGGTAAAGAATCCACCTGACAATTCAGGAGACAAAAGAGATGTTGGTTTGATCCCTGGGTTGAGAAGATCCCCTGGAGAAGGAAATGGCAACCCACTTGAGTATTCTCGCTTGAGAAATCCCATCTACAGAGGATCCTGGCAGCTATGGTCCATGGGGTGGCTAAGTATCAGACAGTACAGAGTGTCCAAATTCAAAGAGAGGGAGAGAGAGAGAAATCAATGTAGAAGAATACTTTGGCCTCACTTCAACATGGAAAGATTCTCCAGTTATCAAATAGGAGATACCTTTCCATAGATAGACATGTTCCAAAAGGGCTTTATTGTTTTTCCTCCCTCTACCCCATAACTCACTCTTTACACATCATAGATGAGTCTTTGAATATTATTTGGGATTATTTTGCATGTAATTTCTTAACAGTAGATATATATGTGTATGTGTATCTTAATAAATATCTTAATCTGTCCATCTTTCTCTTCATATGTCTCCTCTTTCTTTTTCTTCCATTGTCCCTCTCAATAAATGTGTGTGTGTGCTTAGTCACTCAGTCATGTCTGACTCTTTGGGACACCATGGACTGTAGCCCACCAGTCTCCTCAGTCCTTGGAGATTCTCCAGGCAAGAATACTGTAGTGGGTTGCCATGCCCTCCTCCAGGGGATTTTTCCAACCAGGGATTGGACCTGGGATTGGACCTATGTCTCCCACATTGCAGGTGGATTCTTTACTGTCTGAGCCACCAGGGAAGCCCAAGAATACTGGAGTGAGTATCCTATCACTTCTCCAGACGATCTTACCATTCCAGGAATTGAACTGGGGTCTCCTTCATTGAAGGCAGGTTCTTTACCAGATGAGCTACCAGGAAAGCACAGATAGATGCATAGATTGACAGCTGAGAGATTAGAGAGATACATATATACACAGTCCCCTTTCCCCACACCAGCTATAACAACAGTATTTACTTTGACTTCTAGTCCTAATTTTTCTGTTCTTTGAGCCTAATCTCAAAGTTTTTGGGGGAGCTTCCCTGGTGGCTCAGCATTAAAGAATCCATCGGCAATGCAGGAGACATGGGTTTGATCCTTGAGTTGGGAAGATTACCTGGAGAAAAGAAAAGGCAATCCACTCCCAATATTCTCATTTGGGAAATTCCATGGACAGAGGAGCCTAGTGGGATACAGTCCATGGAGTCACAAAAGAGTCAGACACAACTGTGTTTAAACAACAACAGTGACAACAATTTTATGTTCAACTTGCTGTGTTCAGCACCGGGCAGTCAAACGTTGGCAGTGAGAGAACTGTGGGTAAAGGGAACATGAACAATCTATTCTCAAAGTCAGAGGAAGATATGAGTTTTTATGGGCATTAGAGAAATTACGAAGCAAGCTTCTACCAATGGAACTTTCACTGAAATGTTTTTAAAATAAAGTGGAAAGAACTTGATTGGAATTCACGTTTGTGAATTAAGGAATGGGGCACACATCCTAATGAGACACAGTTTATCAGCCTATGTTATTAAAGAGAAAGGGATAGAAATTCAAGATATTCACAGGTTGCATTAAGTCTTAAGGGGGTGCAATTTCTTCTTGTGCATTATAGGAAGATCTTATATAAATATACAATAACATAAAAAACCCCTGTGGGTTACCCTAAATAAGACACTATCATTCACTATTGAGAAAATAATCTCTCATTTTAAAAATATTTCAATTCAAAGTTATCTTTTTACATTCTTCATGAAACCACAGTGAATGTACTTTTCAATTTAATTACGAAGCAAGCTTCTACCAATGGAACTTTCACTGAAATGTTTTTAAAATAAAGTGGAAAGAACTTGATTGGAATTCACGTTTGTGAATTAAGGAATGGGGCACACATCCTAATGAGACACAGTTTATCAGCCTATGTTATTAAAGAGAAAGGGATAGAAATTCAAGATATTCACAGGTTGCATTAAGTCTTAAGGGGGTGCAATTTCTTCTTGTGCATTATAGGAAGATCTTATATAAATATACAATAACATAAAAAACCCCTGTGGGTTACCCTAAATAAGACACTATCATTCACTATTGAGAAAATAATCTCTCATTTTAAAAATATTTCAATTCAAAGTTATCTTTTTACATTCCTTCATGAAACCACAGTGAATGTACTTTTCAATTTAGAAAGAGATATGAAATAGATTTTATAATGTCTCTTTTTACTGTCTTAGCTTCTTTCAGTCCAGTTCAGTTCAGTCACTCAGTCATGTCTGACTCTTTGTGACCCCATGGACAGCAGTACGCCAGGCTTCCCTGTCCATCACCAACTCTTGGAGCTTACTCAAACTCATGTCCATCAAGTCAATAATGCCATCCAAACATCTCATCCTCTGTCTTCCTCTTCTCCTCCTTCCTTCAATCTTTCCAGTGAGTCAGTTCTTTGCATCAGGTGGCCAAAGTATTGGACCTTCAGCTTCAGCATCAGTCCTTCCAATGAATATTCAGGATTGATTTACTTTAGGATGGATTAGTTGGATCTCCTTGCAGTCCAAGGGATTCCCAGGAGTCTTCTCCAACACCACAGTTCAAAAGCATCAATTCTTTGGTACTCAGCTTTCTTTATGGTCCAACTCTCACATCTATACATGACTACTGGAAAAACCATAGTTTTGACTAGACAGACCTTTGTTGGCAAATTCAGAGGCCTTTTAATAACTATAATCTATAGAAATTGATTGATTGATAATTGGATGCAAACTTATAAGGGGAGAAAGAAGCCTAAGTGAGTCATCAATAAGGTAAATAATGACAAAATCCTTCCCCAAGATAGTACTAAAAGAAGAGGGAAAATTTTTCAGAGGTGATAAATCTCTTTTAAGTGACATATGATTGAAAGGCCTGTGGAATATCTTGTAGAGATGTCCAATGAGGAGAGAAAAGGTTAAGTGTGGTTGTAGAACTGAGGTCTGAGTTGGCCATCATTTACATGTAAGGGATAGTTGAGATGATAACCTGTGATACATTAATGAATGAGTTAATAGAACAATGACTGGCATTTGAAAGAACTCAATAAATGTCACCTACTGCTACAATATCTCAGGAAGAGTATATCAAGTAAGAAAAGTGTGATAGACTTTAGAAAAAGACTTGTTTTCCAAAGGTCATGTTATAAAATAAACACATAATGAATGAGGACTGATGTATGAGAAGTCATTATAATGAAAAATGACTACCATAAGACTTGACTACTGTTACTGATATAGCTATTACTATTATCTGGGAAATTTGCCATTGCTAAGTCCTTCTTATCATTTTCTTTTCATGTTAGTAATTTATATTTTTGCATCACAACAGGTAAAATTAGATATTCAAAACAAGGAAGCTCCCAAATATTGCATCACTGCACTTTAACGGTATTTCCTTTTGACTGTCTGATAGGCAATATGTATAGATGACATGGAACAACTCTTTTGAATATTATTATTCCACACAGAACTTACCAATGTTTTAAATGTAGTACAATTTGAATGAACATTAGGATGAATGGATGAATAAATGTATCCTTACCATGCTTATTGTTCTGCCTTTTTAACAACTGTATTTATTCATTTATTATTAATGATTGCTTTACGTATCAGTTTGATTTCTGCCATACATCAACATGAATTAGCTACAGGTGTATATATGTCCCCTTACGCCTGAACCTCCCTTCCACCTCCCACCCTTTCTTACCCCTCTAGGTTGTTACAGAGCCCCAGTTTGAGTTCCCTGAGTCATACAGCAAATTTCCATTGCTACCTATTTTACATATATTAGTGTATATGCTTCCATGCTACCTTCTCCACTCATCTCACTGTCCCCTCCCTCTCTCCAACTCTTGTCCATAAATCTGTTCTCTATGTCTATGTCTCCACTGCTGCCCTGTGATAGGTTCATTGGTATCATCTTTCTAGGTTCCATATATATACATTAATGTATGATATATATATTTTTTACTTTCTGACTTACTTCACCATATAATAGGCTCTAGGTTCATCCACCTCATTAGAACTGACTCAAGTGTGTTCCTTTTTAGGGCTGAGTAGTATTCCACTGTATATATGTACCACTGATTATTTATCTATTCATCTGTTGGTAAATATCTAGGTTGTTTCCTTGTCCTAGTTATTGTAAACAGCACTGCAGTGAACATTGAGGTACATGTGTATTTTTCAGTTTCGTTTTCCTCAGGGTATATGTTTAGAAGTGGTATTGCTGGATCATATGGTGGTTTTATTACCAGTTTTTTAAGGAATCTCCATGCTGTCTTCCATAATGGTTGTATCAATTTACATTCCCACCAGCAGTGCAAGAAGGTTCCCTATCTTCCACACTCTCTCCAGCACTTTATTGTTCAGTTTTAAAATAATTGTTTTTCTTACCATTGACTGAATGTAAATCTGATTTGTTGACTAAGTCAGGAATCAGTGTAGAGAGAGCACAACTAAAGGAGAGAGAAGATATTTGGATATTTGAAGTTGAAGGGAATCAAGTTTTGGGTATCCAGAGAAGCTCAGAGATCTGAAGACCAAGAGTAACGTTCATAAAGAAGCCAATCTTACTATTCCATAGAGCAAGTTCTAATTAGACACAAGAAGACATGGAGCTGTTTTTAGGCTCTTTTAATTAATATTGTAACCAGACTTTCTTGCATCAAAGGTTCATTTAGTTTTGCTTTGGAGTATGTACCACTGATAGCCACCTTGAGAAAAAAATTGCTATGATTAAAGCATTTTCATGGTCATAAAAAAATGTAGCTTTCCTACTAAGTATCTTTATGGCACCATGGAAACAAGGATTTGCTAGTACAGTAGTGAAGAATCTTTTTTACAGAGAGAATAATTTGGGGGAAAATGGCACAGTTTTTTCCATTTGAAATGATAATAGTATTGTAGAGGTCACTCACATATTCTTATTTACTGAATAATATCAGTGATAGCATAGTATTACTTCTTCATTGTTAAAATGTCACTACTTGGGCATACATGAAAGGTGGTTATGAAGAAGCAGTTAGTTTTTTATATAGTGAATTAACACTTAGTTTCACAGTGGCATGTCAGCCTTTGTACAGGAGTGAATTTGCACACACTCACACCCACATGTTGAGCTTTAACTGTGAACTGCATCAAGGCAAACATGGCACAGCTACTAGTAAGTATGCTTGATAAACATGTAAGTCAACAAGCAGTACTGGTATACCATAGTGGATGCAGCTCTTGGGCTGACAGCATGTCCAGGTCCTGGAGGAGCAGGGCATAGATCCAACAATCACTTTGTTGGAGGGATTCTGTGATTGCTGCGGGTCACCCTGTGCTGGGTTTGGTGGCTTCTGATTCCAGGGGGCTCCAGACATCTCCCAGGTGTTTTCTGCCTTCGTCATGACTCAAGATGAGCAAATATAAAAAGGTTCCATTCTGCCCAGGGTGATTGCTCTGAAGGCACTCTTTCTATCCTCCAACTACTACATTTCCTCCCACCCCCACTCTTAGTTCCCTGCTTAGGATAAGCTGAAGCCTTTTCCTGAATTTAGAACACAGACTAGGAGCAAACTTAAGAAGGCCACATGAGGGCTCTGGATGAACATATGTTTGCCAGCATTCCAGAATCTTTCTATGCAAAGCATCACCCTTGATCTGCAACAATTGTTATCACCAGGGCAGAACTGAGTGCCCATCAGAATCTTACTGGTAAGAATCTGCATCTTAATAGATGCCCAACTGAGCCCAGTGTACATACAATAAGTTTAAGAAATAGCATCTCGGGGCCTCTGGAAAATGTGATTTCTGATCAAATTAGTTTTTCCCTGGGGCTAGAAATAAGGAGGCAAATCGAATACACTAAACAAGACTCTACTTTACAATGTTAGAATAAGAGAAGTATCTCAGGAATTGTCTGCTCTAATTCTGGATTTAAACTGAGGTCCATGGAAGCTCCAGGACAAACTGTTCTAACAAACTGAAAGACACATATTCTACTTTTTAAAAATAAAATTTCTTACATTGAGAATAAATTAGACCAATGTGATTAGAGTAAAATTTGATTTTCCTTATTAATTTTAATCCCCCAAATTAGTAGTTGGCTCATGGAGAGATATCAAATATTCAAGAGGTTCTGAGGCAGAGGTTTGGGGAAGTTTTCTGTGTCCCAAGTACTCTGCAGTGTGGACTAATTGCATGCCCAGGGCCTTCCATTACACTGCTCTATTGGTTTTCTGTGTTTTCAGCCTAATTATTTGCCACAAGCAACTGCATATTCTGCATTTTGGCTAGGTTTCTTAAGATAATACAAAACAGAAAAAGACAAAGTCTTCTTTCATGCCTCTATGTCTTTGAAGCCACATAATTTAAACCATCAGAATATGTGTTATATCCTTCCCCGAAAAAGGTATCTGGTGATATCAGTACATTTCTTGCAAAATCCCAAATGATATGGTGTATATGAAAGGACCTTGTAGATTCTGAAGACCTATTCCATTTTAAGGTGCTACATTTTAAAAAATTATTGTGTTTATTATTTTATATTAATTAATATTATATTAATAGCAGTTGTAATTACAAATAATACCATTGTTATTATTACTACTGAAGTCACTGCTGTAATTACAATTGTATTAGTAATAACCAGAATGATATGATAATAGAGTAAATGCTTGAAGTAAGCTTCACAGCTTCCAGCTATCAAGAACTGAAGAAACTGTTTAATCATTGTACATTTTCCCCCTAGATCACTATAAAGACATTTGTGATGCTCTGCAAATACAGATTAGGTCTTTGTTTGGGTTTATCCAAAAGTAAGGATTGACCACTGCAAGGAGTTAATATGGGAGAAAAATGTAAGGAACACTAGAATGGAAAGCTGTGAATAAGGATTACAGTATTAAGTCAGCTATCACAGTGGGCAGAACTTAATCCTGCAGGGGATTGCTTGTCAATGTGGTGATGGAAGCAGAAGTGGTGTAACCACAACCAAAAAAAAAAAAAAAAAAAAGCAGACAGCCTCTAGAAGCTGGAAAAGACATGGCAGGAGTTTTCCTCCAGAGCTTCCAGAGGAGGATGTCCCAGTTTGACACCTCAAGTATAGTTCAGCAAGACCTATTGTGAATTTTCCAAAAGAAAAAGAAATGCAAAAAGGCAAAATGGTTGCATGAGGAGGCCTTAAAAAATAACTGAGAAAGAAGAGAAGCTAAAGGCAAAGGAGAAAAGATATACTCATTTGAATGCAAAGTTCCAGAGAATAGCAAGGAGAGATAAGAAAGCCTTCCTCAGTGATCAATGCAAAGAAATAGAGCAAAACAATAGAATGGGAAAGACAAGAGATCTCTTCAAGAAAATTAGAGATACCAAGAGAACATTTCATGTAAAGATGGGCTCAGTAAAGGACAGAAATGATATGGACCTAACAGAAGCAGAAGATATTAAGAGGTGGCAAGAATACACAGAAAAACTAAACAAAAAAAGATCTTCATGACCCAGATAACCATCATGGTGTTATCACTCACCTAGAGCCAGATATCCTGGAGTGTGAAGTCACGTGGGCCTTAGGAAGCATCACTATGAACAAAGCTAATGGAGGTAATGGAATTCCAGTTGAGCTATTACAAATCCTAAAAGATGATGCTGTGAAAGTGCTGCACTCAATATGCCAGCAACTTTGGAAAACTCAGCAGTTTCCACAGGACTGGAAAAGGTCAGTTTTCATTCCAATCCCAAAGAAAGGCAATGCCAAAGATTGTTCAAACTACCACACAAATGCACTCATCTCACACGCTAGCAAAGTAATGAAAAAGCTCTCTAAGGCTTCAACAGTACGTGAACTGAGAACTTTCAGATGTTCAAGCTGAAATTAGAAAAGGCAGAGGAATCAGAGATCAAATTGCCAACATTATTGGATCATCAAAAAAGCAAGAGAGTTCCAGAAAAACAGTTACTTCTGCTTTGTTAAGTACACCAAACCCTTTGACTGTGTGGATCACAACAAACTTTGGAAAATTCTTCAAGAGATGGGAATACCAGACCACCTTACCTGCCTCCTGAGAAATCTGTATGAGGGTCAAGAAGCAACAGTTAGAACTGTGCATGGAACAATAGACTAATTCCAAATTGGGAAAAGAGTACATATAAGCTGTATATTGACACCCTGCTTATTTAAATTAATGCAGAGTATATCATGAGAAACACTGACTTGGGTGAAACACAAGCTGGAATCAAAATTGCTGGGAGAAATATCAATAACCTCAGATACACAGATGGCAACAGGCATATTTCAGAAAGTGAAAAAGAACTTAAGAGCCTCTTGATGAAAGTGAAAGAGGAGAGTGAAAAAGTTGGCTTAAAATTCAACATTAAGAAACTTAAGATAATGGCATCCAGTCACAACACTTCATGGCAAATAATTGGGGAAACAATGGAAACAGTGACTGACTTTGTTTTTCTGGGCTCCAAAATCTGCAGGTGATGACTGCAGCCATGAAATTAAAAGATGCTTGCTCCTTGGAAGAAAAGCTATGACCAACCTAGACAGCATATTAGAAAGCAGAGACATTACTTTGCCAACAAAAGTCTGTGTAGTCAAAGCGATGGTTTTTCCAGTAATGTGTGGATGTGAGAGTTGGACTATCAAGAAAGCCAAGTGGCAAAGAATTGATGTTTTTGAACTGTGCTTTTGTAGAAGACTCTTGAGAGCCCTTTGGACTGCAAGGAGATCCAATCAGTTTATCCTAAAAGAAATCAATCCTAAATATTCATTGGAAGTACTGATGCTGAAGCTGAAACTCCAATACTTTGGCTACCTGATGCAAAGAACTGACTCACTGGACAAGACTTTGATGCTGGGAAATCATGAAGGTGGAAGGAGAAGGGGACAACAGAGGATGAGATGGTTGGATGACATCACCGACTTGATGGACATGAGGGTGGGTAAACTCCAGGAGTTGGTGTTTGACAGGGAGGAGTGACATGCTGCAGTCCATGGGGTCACAAAGAGAAGGATATGACTGAGCGACTGAATTGAACTGAACTAAGTTGTGGATTTTTGAACTCCAGAGGTCTAAGATAATAAACCTGTGTTTCCAGAAGCTCCAATCCATTTGATTCAGTTTGTTACAGCAGGATGAGGAATTGGCACAGATTTTGTTAAAAAAAAATACCTCATGGTTATACCATCTAAAAGTATAGTGAACTGAGCTATAGGCACCATTTCCCAGGTGCTTTCAATTAAGGTCTACTCCTGTTATTTTTCATTTCCTTCAAATGAGGAGAAAGAACTGTCCTTCCCAGTTGTGGCATAAAGGTCTCAGACATAGCAGTGCAAAAATTGCCAGTTGAAAATTAGCCAAGAAAGGACTAAAAGTTGATCCTGAAAGTCGATCCTGATATAAGAATTAAGTGAGATTATATAAATATGAACTTGCCAGGTGGAGCTGGTGGTAAAGAATTTGCCTGCCAATGCAAGAAATATGAAATGTGGATTAGGTCCCTGAGTTGGGAAGATCCCCAGGAGAAGGGCATGGCTACCCACTCCAGTATTCTTGCCTGGAGAATCCCATAAACAGAGAAGCAGGTTACAGTCTATAGGATAGCAAAACATTAGACACAACTGAGTGACTTAGCACAGCATATGTAATAAGTATCCTGGTTGGAGTCCCATAAAATGAGTGCATGATAAACTTTTACCTTCCTTCCTCCTTCCTCTCTTGTCTATCAAACCCATTCTTTTCCTTCAAATCCAGCTCCTATATCACCTTTTTTCTGAAATCTTCCTATCTGTAGCAGAAACATTTTATTTTGGTGTATTAGGGTTCATACTTTATAAAAAATAGTTTATTTTCATTATTTATTTATATATTTATCCTTGCCACTAAATTATGAATCTCTGGAGTGAGTGACTTAGCACAGCATATGTAATAAGTATCCTGGTTGGAGTCCCATAAAATGAGTGCATGATAAACTTTTACCTTCCTTCCTCCTTCCTCTCTTGTCTATCAAACCCATTCTTTTCCTTCAAATCCAGCTCCTATATCACCTTTTTTCTGAAATCTTCCTATCTGTAGCAGAAACATTTTATTTTGGTGTATTAGGGTTCATACTTTATAAAAAATAGTTTATTTTCATTATTTATTTATATATTTATCCTTGCCACTAAATTATGAATCTCTGAGAGCAAAGACACGGTTCCATTCATTTGAAACACCCAGGTATAATATAGTGTATAAAAGTTTATCCCACAAGAAATAATGTTGAATGAAGAGACTTTTATTTGCAAAACTTAATTATTTCTCAGATAGAGGTTCTATCTTACAGTGATTTCACACCTCTTACGGATTCATCCAGGCTCTTATATCATATTTCTGAGGATTCTAGATCCTTGTCTTATTTTCACATCAGCAGTTTCATCAAGAAATCTCTCTCAAGACAGGGTGTTTTAAATGCCCATCATCACCCCATTACATAGTGATTTTTCATTAGTCTCACTATAATTCCTGTCACTGAAAGGTTACCCTGGAAGATTGAAACTAAATAGTCTAATTAGTACTTGGGCAACATTATTTATATATATATATATATATATATATATCCTGAACATCTGTAAAAATTAATGGTGTTTCCATGGAATGGATATTTATTTGTTAGGTAGAAAATATTGAGCTGTACTTAGCAGTAAAGCTAGCAGAATGTAAGAAGGTATGTACTTTGTTCTCCTTTGTTGCCACAACATTTATAACCTCTACAAAGCAGCAAACAGCTGTTACGCTGGCGGTCTGCAGCATATTTTGGGCAAGTAGGGCAGCAGGGTGACTAATGTGCACTGTAATGGCATTATAAGTGAGTCACTAGAGTGCAGTTATCAGTGCGGTTGCCACATGCTTGGTTTATGATTAGGTTAATCAGTTCCTTAGCTGGTTTCACACTGTATATTCTTCTGGAACACTTGAGCACTTTATTCTCTCTTTTGGAGGACCTGGACATTGACTTTATTTTTGGTTGTTTCCTGGTTAGATCTCATAGGTCATCTTTGCTGCAAGTTCCTGTTTTCCCTGGATGCTGTTGACCCTGTAGACCAATTTGGAAACAGTACCGCTGCACAAGATTCAATCAATGCTCAGTTTCCCAAGGCATCATGCATCTTAGCAACTAGGAGTCTCAAGGGAGCTAGTTTTCTCTATTGCTTTTCTTAATCTTATTATTCATGGTCATGAGGACACACAGAGGGAGGAGAGCGTATTCCTTCTTCCCATGGAGTGGGCTTCTCATAGGCAAATCATGGGCCTCTCAACTTGTAAATGACCGGAGGAAAGTGGTTTCTGGAGCAATTCATGAACTGTGGCCTAACAGAAAGGCAATCGAGGAAACGTCTGCAAGTTATATTTCCTTAATGTTCCCATATTTTGGAAGTAAAGCTGAGTTTTCTCCTTCTTTCAGCACACCTTTGATTATTTCCCTCCCCTACTGAAAAGTCTTTAATGAAATCCTAGTCATATCAGATGGAAATTAAATTTTCTACAACATAGCAGTTGTGGTGTATAAATGTCTGTGTGCTCAGTCTGACTCTTTTGCGACTCCACAGACTGTAGCCTGCCAGACTTCTCCATCCATGGGATTTTCCACGCAAGAATACTGGAGTGGGTTGCCATTTCCTCCTCCAGGGGATCTTCCTGACCCAGGGATTAAACCCATGTCTCCCATGATTCCTGCATTGGCAAGCAGATTCTTTACCACTAAATCACCTGGGAATCACGGATAGGCTCTAGAGTGGCTCTATTTATGCCTTGTATTATCTGTACTTGAACATGGGAAGAATCTGCAACTTGCTGCTAAGCAATAGGATTATATGGCAGGAAACTGCTGTGAGCCTCTAGAAACTTTGCACAGCAGCAAGGAGGTAAGAATCGCTTCTAACCAACAACTGGGAAAAGCAACTTAAACACAGTTCTATAGCTGCAAGAAACTAAATTACACCAATAGTTCTTTGAGTAGCAAAGTGGTCTCTTCTCCAGTTGGGCCTCCAGATGAGAACACAGCTGACCAACACCTTGCTTGCAGCCTGTGAGACCATAAACAGAGAACTCAGTTAAACAGTGCCCAGATTCCTGAACCACAGAAGTTTTGTGATAATGAGTGTGTACTGTTTTGAGCACTAGTGTTGTAGTGATTTATTACACATCCATGGAAAACTAATACAAAAAGTAAAGATTTCTATAATTTAGTTACTTTTTTAGCTCCTTTTTATGTTCATGTGTCCATTGCTAATACCTGTCACACAAGGTGGCACTAGTGGTAAAGAGCCTACTTGTCAATGCAGGGGACTAAGAGATGCAGGTTTGATCCCTGAGTCTGAAAGACCCTCTGGAGGAGAGCATGACAACCCACTCCAGTATTCTTGCCTGGAAAATCCCTGCGACAGAGGAGCCTGGCAGGCTACAGTCCATGGGGTCGCAAAGAATTGGACATAACTGAAGCAACTTAGCAAGCATGCATGCCACACAAGACTATTTTCTAAATAGTCAGGATTCTTATCTAAAAAATGCAAATATTAAGTAACTGACTGGTGTACAACTGTCTTCACTATTATGGGAGATAATGATACTTGACAGTTTTTATATTAAAATATATTACACATGGAATCAATTATTGCAATTTTTGGAACATTGTAGGCACTCAGAAATATTAATTTCATTTATCTTTCACTTGCCTTACCTTTTCAAATAAGCATTTTGATCAGCAGTCTCTATGTCTTTAATTTTCCTGTTCCTTCTTTCCAGAATGCCCTCACACTCATCTCCATTCCCTGCTTTAAACTTCAGCTCATATTTAACTTCTCTATGAAACATTTCTCCACAAGAATCTTAACCTTACTCTATCTGTGCCTCTTCAGACTTAAAAATATAATAAAAGCTCTGATGAAAGTATAATGTGACTCACAATTATGCTTTTACAGGAGAGATAGCATGTCTGTACAAAGAGTTGAGTGCCTTTTGTAATTGTATTTAGACTGTGGGTCTTTGTGGGATATGGTTTTTCCTCCCTGGTCTCATCTGTTATCAAGCCCCATCAGTGGAGTCCAGCACAGATTAGAAACAGAACAGATCCTGGAGACCTGAATGAAACTTCTGTCATATACTTACTCTGCTCCTTCCAGATGCATAATCTGCATTGTACAGGCCTTATTTTTCTTTACAAATATCTCATTTTTTTCTACTTTGTCAAAACATTACACTAGAAATGGATGAGAAAATCTGATGTATTTATTCTTTAATTTTTCAAAAAAGAAATATAGGATAGGAATAATACTAATAAGCAGACTTGTTACCTGATGAGGGGAAGGGTGAAAGGTATTTTTTTATTATTATTTCTATTCAATCGCAATATTCTCTCCTTACATAGTTAAAAATTTCATAACCTTTGTGATTATGCTTTTTCTGTATTGCTTTCTTTTATGTGATTTACTGTTTTATGAGTTTTTTCATCCATAAAATAAGCAGTTAAGCCTGGAAGGAAAATAAGACGAAAATGGCATTTGTGGAATCAAAATGTCCCATTGAATGAAAGAAGAAATACCTTAACCCTGATAAAATCTTTTTTTGTCCCCAATAGTCTTTGCTTTTACAATTTGAGAGGGCTTTGGTATCAAAAATGATCGTATTAAACATTTTTCTCCTCATGCCTTAAATGTATATAGCTGTTGTTTTTCATGAGAGTCCTGTAATGCAGTAGTTATATTAAGAGAGATTAGCTTTGGGTAGAAAATAAACGTCTTTTACTTTTTTTAAAATTCACTAACATTTTAAGATCATATTTTATTTTCTTTAGGTAATTTCCTTTTTGTTACAATCTGTTACATTTTAGCTGAGTGCAGCTTTTCCCATAAATTTTGCACATGCACATGCACTAAATGGAGTGACTGTCTAGCAGTGACAGGAGAGAAGATGTTCTGCTGAATGTTCAGTTGTTCCCAGGGGCTTTCTCAGCTGTTGCTATGATTCTTCAGTCTGTAATCTGGTTGGTTATCTCTTTGCAAATGTACATATAACTCAATCACAATATTCTTTTATAAATGTTATATTGATGTTAGCTGCTGAAGCTGTGATTTGTCTGGTTACATTTGTATCATGAAATATGAACACACAAATATTAAAGAAAAAGGAAATAAGATTCAGTTATGTTCAAAAAAAGTAACATCAGATATAGTCTAGTTCAACTTATAATTGTGCTACTCTTCCCTTGTACAGCTAACTTGAAGTTGTGGGTTGAAATCTACCAAGAAGAGAAATTTACAAGACCCTCTTGGCTGTATTAGAGAGGGGCGGTGCTCACTCAGTGGGAGGCATGATTTTATTCTGAATTAATTTTTAGAACATTGAGAACATTTATTTACAATTAAATCCCATTAAAGGTGTTATCTTTCTTGTGCGAAAACACATACATTGTTATTTAATAACCCCTTTGAGACTAGAGAAAATTTCTTCTAAAGAATTAAAAACTGTCAAAGATGCCTTTTTGAGTTTCACCTGAAGTAATTTGTATTTCTCTATAGGATCTACCTTTTTCCCACACTTTGTCCTGTATCTGCCATTATTTTATGTCAGGTAATATTAACTAGAATGCATTTATAGTGCCAAAATTTTTGTATACATAGTCTCATTCAATATTAGAAAGAAATTTTGTTTGCATCCCTAAGATCCCACATCCCTAAGTATCAGAAAAGCTTCATAGGGCTGCTGTCTTATAAAAGCTAAATGTGTGACAGAAATCCACAATCCATAAGACCACAATGAGAAGAACATTTTTCATATATGGAAAACTGGAAATATTTGGCCGCATTATCTCTTTTGTAACTTCTTCAGATTGTCTTTAAATATTTGAATATTTGAAGATAATATATATATGTACCTCAAAAGAGATACAGTAGAATCAGTGGAGAAAAGGAGATGAATTTTTCTGTATTAACCAGATTTATCATAGGGTAGTTATCTTAAGCATGACAAGCAGAGTCTTAGAAGAGATGTTACAGATAGAACTCAAGTACCAAATGAAATTAATATTAGACCAGAATACCTTTAACATTCCTTGAAGATTCTATCATTAGAATATTTTAAGGACTAAGCCCTCAAGTTTCTATGAATCTAATCTAGTCATTAAATGGTTTCATGTTGATCTTTCTTCCTCTGTGACATTTTTCACTGCAATCTTCATCATTCTTTATAATTTATCAGTAATATGATAGATTAGAAAGTCTGTAAAGGGAAGTGGTGATGCCCAAAGGAATGATAAATTACTCTGCTTCATGATCCACCACCACCAATTCAATCATCTTCTTGAATAAAAACCAGTCACTGCCAGTATCCTAAGGAAATAGTGTATAGCACAACATGGAGTATGGGCACTGTTTTATTTTAGTCTTAAAATTATTCCTTTCCTCTCATGAATACTGATTTCCATACCTATAAGCCTCATTTTTTGGCATATGTCTTCTGAGCATGTACAACAAGGGAACTTTAATGACTTTTTAGATCATATTTAATTGAGCTATATGTTATAAATAGGGAAGAAAATTTTAGCTATAAGTATATTAGTCAAGGTTCTCCAGAGAACAGAAGCTATGTGTGTGTGTGTGTGTGTGTGTGTGTGTGTGTATAGTTGCAGTCCAAGGGACTCTCAAGAGTCTTTTCCACAGTTTAGTTCATGTCATTTCAGTTCAGTCGCTCAGCCGTATCTGACTCTTTGCGACCCATGAAGCGCAGCACGTCAGGCCTCCCTATCCATCACCAACTCCCGAAGTTCACCCAAACTCATGTCCATTGAGTCAGTGATGCATCCAACCATTTTATCCTCTGTCGTCCCCTTCTCCTCCTGCCCTCAATCTTTCCCAGCATCAAAGTCTTCTCAAATGAATCAGTTCTTCACATCAGGTGGCCAAAATATTGGAGTCTCAGCTTCAACATCAGTCCTTCCAATGAACACCCAGGACTGATCTTCTTTAGGATAGACTGGTTGGATCTCCTTGCAGTCCAAGGAACTCTCAAGAGTCTTCTCCAACACCACAGTTAGAAAGCATAAATTTTTCATTTTTTTTTATGGTTCAACTCTCAAATCCATGTATGACTACTGGAAAAACTGTAACTTTGACTATATGAATCTTTGTTGGCAAACTGATGTCTCTGCTTTTTAATACACTGTCTAGGTTTATCATAGCTTTTCTTCCAAGGAGCAAGTATCTTTTAATTTCATGGCTTTAGTTAGCAACAGCAGTGATTTTGGAGCCCCCCAAAAACCAACATCTGTCACTGTTCTCACTTTTTACCCATCTATTTCCTTTGAAGTGATGGGACTGGATGCCATGATCTTAGTTTTTTGAATGTTGAGTTTTAAGCCAGCTTTTTCACTCTACTCTTTCACCCTCATCAATACACTCTTCAGTTCCCCTTCAATTTGTGACATTAAAGTGGTATCATCTACATAGGGAGGTTGTTGATATTTCTCCCAACAGTCTTGATTCCAGTTTGTGATCCATCCATCTTAGCATTTTACCTGATGTATTCAGCATATAAGTTAAATAAGCAGCATGACTATATATATATAGCGAGCGAGCGAGAGAGAGATTGATTAAAGGAATTGTCTCATGTAATTATGGAGTGTGCAGAGTGGAACGGTAGTCTGGACACCCAAGAAAATGCTGATGATGCAATTCCAAGTCAAACACCATTTACTGCAGCATTTCTTCCTGCTGGGTTTGTGTCTGATTGTATTCAGACCTTCAGCTAATTGGAAACTGAGAACCAGTGCTTGAGTATCTGCTTCTATATGTTGCACACATGAAGTAAATGAAAGTATCAGGGACAAAATCTTCCCATGTAATGATATTTTCTGGCAGAAACTCAAGGATTATGAAGATTGTAAATGCTCCCGAGTCTCTCCTAGGAGGAAGCCATTGGAAAGTGCCCACAATATAGAAATGTGAAGAACGTCATGCCCTGTACACATCTTGTATCTCTTATAGCTCTATATTCCATTTCTACAGCTGTTTGGTATCAGTATGATTAGTACTCTCACCTTTCCATTTCAGAGTCCTGTCAATGGTTGGCCTGAATCTAATAGCTTTGGGGACAAGAGGTATCAAACCCTGTGTGGCAGCTTTTGGTGAAGACTGGTTTGAAGAAAAGCATGTAAGAGTCCTATCATTTCTATGCTTTAAAAAAAGTAGAGCAGGCATTAAGAGACAGGTAGCCATTTGCCAAGAATGAAGTAATCCACTATCAGGTCATAGCTGAAGAGTTGTGTTCACTGCTGGGTACTGGTCATTAATGGAGAGAAAAAATGGAAACATTTCAAAGGAAAGTGACCAAGGTGGCAAGTGGACTAAAAGGCATATCTTATGAGGAAAGGTGGAGGGAAAAGGAGATATTTAGCCTGGATAAGAGAAGATTAAAGAGAATATTACAACTGTCTATAGATGTTGGAAGGATGTCAGTAATTAATCCAAAGATCAATAAGAGAAAGCTATAGAAAATCAGCTTTTTGCCTGATGGAAAGAAAAACTTCAAATAGCTACAAGTAGTGAGTTTACTCTCACTTGAGGTATTATAGAGGCTACATGGTCATCACTTTGGGAATGGGAGGTGATGAGTAGTGTGGAGATGATTTAAGCATCTCTAGCTTCAGGATAGAGTCAGACACGACTGAATGACTTCCCTTTCACTTTTCACTTTCACGCATTGGAGAAGGAAATGGCAACCCACTCCAGTGTTCTTGCTTGGAGAATCTCAGAGACCGGGGAGCCTGGTGGGCTCACATCTATGGGGTCGCACAGAGTCGGGCATGACTGAAGTGACTTAGCAGCAGCAGCAACTTTAGGATTCTATGAAAGGGGAAAATGACCATTTGAGATAAAGCAGAATGAGTTTGTCTAGATGAACATGTCTGGATGATCATTTCTTCTTTTCCTAAATACTTTCCACTGTCAGTGGGGAAAAAGCAGCATAAATAAATGTAAAAATGGATCTGTTAAGGAAGCAGTGACAACCAGGCAAGGGAAGTAGTCTATTCTTGGATCAGACGACATTTCTAACTTCTTTTTACCTCTCAGTTTTCCTTTTTGAATTCTCTTCATGTATTATTTCCTCATCTATAGCTATTTATCATGTATCTGTCTTTCTGTTCTTTCTCTGTGATTTGTCCTCCTTCTTTCCTCTAACCCATCAGAACATTCGAGTTATTTTATATTCTTCATCTGCCTGAGGGTCCATAGAATATAACTGCTTGCTAACCTTGGAGAAATAGCCAGCCTCTGGCAAGTGGGATTCTGCGCATAATGAACTATACACATGGGTGAGTAGAACAGATTTAAGTGGGGACCAGAAGAGGAAGCAAAATACACCATATGTAGAAAATGGAGATTGTGCTGATGTTTCAGGAAAAGATATGGCAAGTCAGACTGAAGTACAGAAGTGCATAACAAATAAAGAGTCAACAACTTTATTTGTTGACACTTTGTTTGAAAGTTATTTAATTTTGTAAGTGCTCCACAAAGATATTCCAGAAATAGGACAAACCCACCTTCAAGTTTCCACCAGTCACTTCCAAGCCCACAGACTTTCTTTTCTACTCTCTGGCAGACTTCCCATAAGCATTAGGGAAGCATTAGGAAAATTATCCTGTTTGATCAACAGTTTACTAGAACCATGTTCTAGTCCTATTGCTACCACACATTCCACAAAATCTATTTAATTTTTATCTCAGTTATTAATTCACTTAATTTCATTAAAAACTATTTACTGAGTCTATAACTCTGGGAGTTGGTGTTGGACAGGGAGGCCTGATGTGCTGCAATTGGACACAACTGAACCAAACTGATCCTGTAATATAAATCAGGTGTTATAGTAGTAATGACAGTTGAGATTACAGAATATAGTAAGATACAATTTCTGGCCTCTAAGAACTCTCAACCTACTGAAAGAAACAGATATTTAATGCAAAGAAACTAATATTAGAATAAATACATATATAACACATGCATCCCTGGTGTCTCAGAGGTTAAAGCGTGTGCCTGCAGTGTGGGAAACCCGGGTTCAAACTCAGGGTTGGGAAGATCCCCTGGAGAAGGAAATGGCAACCCACCCCAATACTCTTGCCTGGAGAATCCCATGGACGGAGGAGCCTGGTGGGCTACAGTCCATGGGGTCATAAAGAGTCGGACACAGCTGAGCGATTTTACTTAACCCACATTATGGAGAGTAATCTACTTTAGTAAAGGTCAACTGATTTCAATGTTAATCTCATCCAAAAGCATTGTCACAGAAACAAAATAATGTTTGACCAAATATCTGGACAATGTGGTGCAACCGAATGGACATAAAGTTAACCATCACAACAGAAATGTATCCATTGAGAACTTCCAATCTTTAAGTTTCTTTGTCTGGAAGATGGTCCTTCAGGATTTCTCTCCTTTCCTTCTCTGGACTATGTTATTGGTAATGTTATGCATCATCTCGCATTAATATATTGGTGTTTCTCTTTCTGACTTATTTCACTCTGTATAATGGGCTCCAGTTTCATGCACCTCATTACAACTGACTCAGGTGTGTTATTTTTTTATAGCTGAGTGATATTCCATTGTGTATGTGTACCACAATGTCCTTATGCCGATGGACATGTAGGTTGCTTCCATGTCTTAGCTATTGTAAACAGTGTTGCAATGAACATTGGGGTACATGTGTCTCTTTCAATTCTAGTTTCCTTGTGGTGTATGCTTAGCAGTGGGATTGCTAGATCATATGGCAGTTCTGTTTCCAGTTTTTTAAAGAGTCTCCACACTATTGTCAATAGTGGCTGTAGACTTGTCACTGTTTTCTTTAGGTCTTTTACACTTTATAATTATTATATAAAAACATGTTCAAGTCTATCATAAACAAACTTAAGTTTTAACTTTATCTAGGTACTTTCAACTACCTTTTAAAACCTGTTCTGTTCAAAGTGTGGTCTGTGGATCAGTTGCTGAGTGCCACTGGTTTAGTCCTCTCATACTTCCACTTAAAGTAAAGATTTTAAGCCTTGATGTAAAATCATTTCTATATTTTGGCTACATGAAATTTCTGAAATCTCATTTGTAGGTTGCTTCCATGTCTTAGCTATTGTAAACAGTGTTGCAATGAACATTGGGGTACATGTGTCTCTTTCAATTCTAGTTTCCTTGTGGTGTATGCTTAGCAGTGGGATTGCTAGATCATATGGCAGTTCTGTTTCCAGTTTTTTAAAGAGTCTCCACACTATTGTCAATAGTGGCTGTAGACTTGTCACTGTTTTCTTTAGGTCTTTTACACTTTATAATTATTATATAAAAACATGTTCAAGTCTATCATAAACAAACTTAAGTTTTAACTTTATCTAGGTACTTTCAACTACCTTTTAAAACCTGTTCTGTTCAAAGTGTGGTCTGTGGATCAGTTGCTGAGTGCCACTGGTTTAGTCCTCTCATACTTCCACTTAAAGTAAAGATTTTAAGCCTTGATGTAAAATCATTTCTATATTTTGGCTACATGAAATTTCTGAAATCTCATTTCATACCAATAAATGTTTGTAAATAACAATGATTATTTACAGACTGCATTATAATATCAGCATTTAATTACACTGATTTGGAATCTTATAAAAATTATAAGAATTTTTTAATTACTAAAATTATCTTACAGTTATTGTAATTGGTTACCTGGTACATAATTACTTTTATAGCAATTAGTGAGTGTCTCACTTATAATACTATTTGGCAGAAAATAATTTTCAAATGTATATTTTAACATTATGAGAAACATTTTTAAAAATTATTCAGTACTACTTCTAGCAGACATTATTCACAAATTAAAAATTGGACACCATATGTAAAATAACAAATTAAAATGGTTTATTTCTTGTTTCTTTTGGTATATTTATGCCAACACCTTCCTTTGTTCATGTGTCAGTCATGTCTTATTCTTTGAGACCCTGTGGACAATAGCCCATCAGGCTCCTCTGTCTGTGGACTCTTCCAAGCAAGGATACTGGAGTGGGTCCCCATACCCTCTTTCAGAGGATCTTCCCAACCCAGGGATCGAACCCAAGTCTCTTGTGTGTGCTGCATTGGCAGGCAGATTCTCTACCACTGTGTCACCTAAGAAACCCTTAGAGTAGCAAACAAATTTATTAGTTCTGATCTCCCTTGCATATCATTACAAATATATCTGAAGTGTTTGTTAGTTAAGGATTAGTCTTAAACAATTACTTCCTGAAATAATTCAGTTGAGCAACCCACCTGGGCATGCACAGTGGTTCATCTATAGCCTATGTCAGGTATAGTGAGAGAAGTTATCTATAACTGTAAATTATAATCATAAATTCAGTAAGTAATACTGAATATTTATAACATGTTTATGTCATATTGCAGACAATGTTATGCTACTGTGCTGTTTTTCACATACTTGTTGCAATATGACAATGTCTGGCTATTTCTTCTTTGTAAAGACTAAATATAAGGTTTAGGAAACTAGGCTCAACACTGTAAAGTATTAAAACTCACATTTTATGAGAGGTAGAACTTGGTGACACTTAGAGCTAGCTTTCAGTGACACACCTGGATGATTCCACTGCTTGCAACACTGCCATTACTCTAGACACTTTAACACAAAGGGCATTGAATGTGACCTTGAAAAGGCTCAATGAAACAAAAAAGAAGCCTTACTTTGAGTACTAGTGTTTGGCTTCTGAATCTTCTAAATCTTTATTTTCCATTTTAATAGAAAACCTTGCATAATTCCATATGCAAGAACTATACCCAAGAAAACATATTAGGTTGTCTAAAAAGAAAAGAATCACATTGTGAAAGTCAACTATATTCTGAAATAAAAAGTCCCTTGATGATTTTTCTGTATAAAGTAAGTTTCGGTTACATCACACTTTTTTCCATATTATATTTCCTAATTATATATTCCGTTCATACTTCTTCTATAAGAATTACATATATAAGGCCTTCGATTTATATATATTTTTTCTTATAGAAGAAAACAATGGCGTTTTACTATTTGAGTGGCTTAAAATTCAAGTGTTACTATGTTGCTCTATAAAACACAGAAACAGTTTAAGAAGAGAAAAGTAAGAAATTTTGATAATAATAGCTCACTTTCTTAAGGCTCTAAGTCACAGAAAATGCTATTTGGAAAAGACATAAATAATAGCACTGTTGAGGATTGTCTCATGAGTGTTAACTCCCCTGGACTTCTAGATAAGGATTTTATCCTCTTGAATAGCTAGAGAATGATGCGAGACTAAAATTTAAAAAGAGATTATGTTATCCATTTGATGTGCAGTGCTGGCTGTGTATTTTGCTGAAATCAGGTGGATAGTAGGAATGTGTGTTGACACAATTACCCATTTACTTTTATCACTGAAAATAGGACAATTACATTACTGAATCTACTGATTTCCAGAGATATTCTTCAATTTTGTAACAGAAGCATTATATATTAATTAGTATTATAAATATATATTATAAAACATATTTATCATTACATATATGGAGATACATGTATATCTTCATTATATACTGAAGACAGTTTTACTTCTGCTTCGTCACTTACATAAAAGTAATGAACAAGTATGTTTTTCTACTTTATGAGAGGACTGTTCTCAACTGTTGTCCTTTGAGTATGTATATATCTACCTACAAGTGAAGCTGAATGAAGCAGCAGTATACTTTTATTCACACCATCATATAGAGATGACTCACTTGTGAACCAGACAAGAGTTTTTTTCTTCTCCATCCATTGTTTGAGGATACCTCCATACCACCTTCTTCATTCACATTCCATGAAGCTGTAGGTATATGCTGACAGAGATGTTATATGCAATACCAGTGGACAATTGATTTGTTTGGACCAACTATGTAATTTACTTTTGGCTTCTGGACTGCATAGACTCTATGCCAAATGTATTATTTCTAGCATACAGCAGATCTGTGCTGCTCCTGCTCAAAAATGTGAATTGGAAGATCTGGCAGTACCAGCATACTGTGGACAGTTTTCCTTTATGTTCATTTGGTGTCTCAGTCCTGTGCTTAGGCTCTACTCGGCCCCAGGAGCATACCAAGAATTGCTTCTCAAGCTCCAATAAAGGAAACAAAATTATACCAAAATTTTGTAAGAATCTATGTTGCAAATCTGTTGGTATTGACCAGAGAAGCACCTTTTTCTCCAGTAAGAACCTCTAGGTCATCTGGATCTACTGGGTTATGTGCCCTGAGTGGTAGAACAGTATGCACTACAGCCTGAGCTAGCCCTGTCTTGCTGAGTCTCACCCTTTTACTGTGTTACCCACTTCCAAGTCACATCGTAAAGGTGTTAGAGGACTAGTCTCAAGTGTGCTATGTGCTATCTCTAAAATCCCAGGGGGTATCACCCAACTGTATTCATGGTAGGAGATACAAGTTATAATAAATAACATAATCCTTTTTTATTATTTTATTATTATTTTTTTACTTTATTCTACGTTACAATACTGTATTGGTTTTGCATACATTGACATGAACCAGCCACAGGTGTACACGATCTCCCAATGCCGAAGCCCCCTCCCACCTCCCACCCCAGATCATCTCTCTGGATCATCCCGTGCACCAGCCCAAGCATCCTGTATCCTGTATTGAACATAGACTGGCGCTTCATTTTTTATATGATAGTATACATGTTTCAATGTCATTCTCCCAAATCATCCCACCCTCTCCCTCTCCCTCAGAGGCCAAAAGTCTGCTCTATATCTCTATATCTCTTTTGTTGTCTCACATAGAGGGTCATCATTACTATCTCTCTAAATTCCATATATATGTGTCAGTATACTGTATCGGTGTTTTTCTTTCTGGCTTACTTCACTCTGTATAATCGGCTCCAGTTTCATCCATCTCATTAGAACTGCGTCAAACTTATTCTTTTTAAGGGCTGAGTAATACTCCATTGTGTATATGTACCACAGCTTTCTTATCCATTCATCTGCTGATGGACATCTAGGTTGTTTCCAAAAAGGGCGTATAAACCCAAACCCAAAACAATAAAGTAAATGGCAACAGGAGCAGACTTATCAATAATTACCTTAAATGCAAATGGGTTGAATGCCCCAACTAAAAGGCAAAGACTGACTGAATGGATACAAAAACAAGATCCCTATATATGCTGCCTACAAGAGACCCACCTCAAAACAACGGACACATACAGACTGAAAGTGAAGGGCTGGAAAAAGATATTCCATGCAAATAGAGACCAAAAGAAAGCAGGAGTAGCAATATTCATATCTGATAAAATAGACTTTAAAACAAAGGCTGTGAAAAGGGACAAAGAAGGCCACTACATAATGATTAAAAGATCAGTCCAAGAAGAAGATATAACAATTATAAATATATATGCACCCAACATAGGAGCACCGCAATATATAAGACAAATGCTAACAAGCATGAAAGGGGAAATTTAACACAATAATAGTGGGAGACTTTAATACCCCACTCACACCTATGGACAGATCAACTAAACAAAAAATTAACAAAGAAACACAAACTTTAAATGATATAATAGACCAGTTAGACTTAATTGATATCTATAGGACACTTCACCACAAAACAATGAATTTCACCTTTTTCTCAAGGGCACATGAACCTTTTCCAGGAGAGATCACATCCTGGGCCATAAATATAACCTTGATAAATTCAAAAAAATTGAAATTATTCCAAGCATCTTCTCTGACTATAATGCACTAAGGTTAGATCTCAATTATAGGAGAAAAACTATTAAAAATTCCAACATTTGGAGACTGGACAACACCCTTATGAATAACCAACAAATCATAGAAGAAATCAAAAAAGAAATCAAAATATGCATAGAAATAAATGAAAATGAAAACACAACTACACAAAACCTGTGGGACACTAAAAAGCAGTGCTAAGAGGAAAGTTCATAGCAATACAGGCATACCTCAAGAAACA